>CM067373.1:30904373-30957638 GCA_034401795.1 Chaetoderma sp. LZ-2023a | reverse complement strand
CGACACGACGATGTTACACGGCATGCAGTGCGGAGATTGAAGTACACTTTTCAACGTGGTAGGCAGATCCGGCAAGTCATCCACCAAGAATCACCGTCAGCTCTACATTCCGTAGAATCACATCCTGGGCCCGCACAGCCCTTTCCGCAGAGGTGTTCCCTTTAAACAAGTCCGGAAGCAGGAACCATAACTTTAATTATTTTGCTCTCAGATGGCCGTCCGGGAGAACCCAAAATTCTGTAATGCGGAAAGTCCGAGAACTGCTATCCGGTGTGGGTGAGCTGAAAGCCGATTGGAACCGCGGTGATGTTCTCTATCTTCCGTCGATGTTCCGGTACACTCATCAAGTCCCGCACTTCCAGCCAGTTCTCCAGATGGGTTGGTCTCCACACTGACGATGCTCCTGATTCTTGATTTTTCGCCCCTTTTATACTACATGTGACATCAGAGGCAGATACCTTAGCAAATCAGCGGCCGAGCAGTAGCCAATCAGCGTGCGGCTAGATCAGTGACGTATTTACCACGTTCTAGAACACTCTAGATCTATTTATGCATACACGCGATTACGACGTCAAAAGCAATATTCTGAAGATAATTTAACAGGATTTTCGTGGATAACTCAGCCATTTCTGGGCCGATTTAAAAATGGTTAACAGTTCTAGAAAGCGCGTTTTATTCTGATCCTGATCGGTACGAAGAACAACGAGAACGGCATAATTAATGGTTTTACGGGTACCAACTCTGTACACTATAGGCATGCACTCGCTTCCAATTCCGTGACGTGTTGTCAGAGAAGCTCTAACGCGCACGCATGTGCACCACACGTTTTACTGGACTTAACCGATTTTAACTAAATCCTCTCTCCTAGGGCTTATGTACGCCTACTATCCTACCCAGTGGGGGGGGGGGCATGCTTGGAGCGAATCCGGAGTGGCCGTTCCGTTCGGTCAGTACCGTCTGGTCGATCCTCCCTACACACATGAGCCTAATTGGTGAAGATGCCCAGTTCCCCGAAGGTCACACTACAGAGCATTTTCCTCAGAACGGCAGCGTGCAGACATGTTATGGAGTTACAGCTTCAGAATCACATAACGATCCGGTTACAAATCACACCGCAACCACATACAACATCATTAGGACAAGTTACCATTTACACAAGCAATTTGAAAAGTGCACAAAGTTTTATGGTGGGGAGTAAGAGACAGATATTCATCTCCAGTAACCTTCCCGTAAGGCTGTGGTGGGTTCTAAGACCTCACCCAGTCACTATACGGAGTTAGATTGAGCTCTGCGTCCCATCCATCACCCATGTGTCGGGGAAGGAGCACTGGAGATCCAACTCTGGGGAACTAATGTTTGCCTGTCATTAGGGTTAAGTTTCAGAATGCCCAGAGATGCACTGCTGGCCGGTTTTACATAATATATTTTTTCGCAGTGCTTCCTACTTTGGCAGGGTTATCTATGTTAACTAGTATCTGAAGCCACATCGGGTGGGGGGGGGGGCAGAGGGATGGGGTGCGTGTATGCGAAATCGACTCTTTAGTCTTCACCGCTCAGAAACCCTAATAGTTTCCCAAGTCGGATCATGCCAGCATGTCGATGGGAGTTCCAGACAATTTATAACCCTTGCGGCTGGAGGAGCATAGAAAGAGACAATCACTCAATATAATAAGAGGCCCTAAGGTATTTGTCATATTTTACACAATCTAGGTGGTGTGTGGTGTTACATATCCGCTACATCTGGAAAAGAGGCTTACACAAATGTCTCCTATGGAGGGATTGTCCCTAACTACTTTAAACCTATCCTATCGAGCTAGAATAGCCAGGTTTAGTCGATTACATGTCGGGTTCGCGTAATGTGAGCGTGAACAGTGACCTCAGTGTAAAATTGATGCTGGGGGGGGGGGGGGAGTGATGCAGATTTAATGTTGCTGTATAGTATAACCTAGTGTACTGTGCTCCTAGAGTTTTATATAAACAAAACAACTAGGATTGCTGCTTACCATATACATAACTTACTATCACAGTGTTAACAGTAAATCAGGTCATAGGACCTTGCGGTGCTCGTTAGTTGTAAGCACAGAAATAAGGATAATATTTACAGTTAAAAAGATAAGAACTATAAAATGCGGTCTCAGGTGGTCGGGGCGGTACATATTAGTCATCAGTACCTGTAAAGAAATGAATAAATAAATACAATAGCTAAATGAGTAAAGTTGCCCGTAACATGAAGGGCTACAATTGTAATTAAACAATGCATGTACATTACTGGGTACACTGTACATGATACATCGCATAGCTCTTGCGGTGTACCAGGCAGAGTTCCACCGGACTGTTTCCTAAAAGTTAATTAAACACACGACATGCTGCGAGGAAGTTTGAATACCACTTTTCAGCATGGTGTGGAAGATCTGATGGGTTGTCCACCAAGAATCATCATGTGTTCTACATGCTGAAGAGATTACATATGGGCAGCGAGGCCAATCCGCAGGAAGGCTCCTCTGAAGTGTTGGTAGTGAGGAGGTCTCTTCTATTCATCGGTATGGAAAAAGTTCATAAATCATTGTAGCTGCTGCATTATAGATGAGGCAGGCGAGATGACATGATTCTGAAGTTCTCCGCAGACGAACTGTTGATGCGGCTCACTCTCAAGGATGGTGAATAAGAGTGACTGTAGTCGGATGTCTACTAGATAGTTATAATAGCTAATACAATAATTAAACAAAGTGTTAAAAAATGTCTGTCCGGTAACGGAAGTTTGAATGTTGCCCGTAACATGAAGGGCTACAATTGTAATTAAACAATGCATGTACATTACTGGGTACACTGTACATGATACATCGCATAGCTCTTGCGGTGTACCAGGCAGAGTTCCACCGGACTGTTTCCTAAAAGTTAATTAAACACACGACATGCTGCGAGGAAGTTTGAATACCACTTTTCAGCATGGTGTGGAAGATCTGATGGGTTGTCCACCAAGAATCATCATGTGTTCTACATGCTGAAGAGATTACATATGGGCAGCGAGGCCCATCCGCAGGAAGGCTCCTCTGAAGTGTTGGTAGTGAGGAAGTCTCTTCTATTTATTTAGTTGCCCTCAGATGGCCATCCAAGGGCCTACACAAACTGTGATGCGGATGTTCGATTGCTGACCAGAGAATGAGAACTGAATTCTGAAAGGCACCGCTGCAGCTAATGGGGAGCCACCGTCAGTAAGCAGTTGCCCACATCTAGCACTGCTCTGGCCACACAACCTACCACTTGCTCTCTCTCTCTCTCTCTCTCTCTCTCTCTCTCTCTCTCTCTCTCTCTCTCTCTCTCTCTCTCGCTCGCCGAAGTGTGGTCTCGATTCTTTATTTCTCGCTCCTTTTAAACTACTTGTGACATCAGAGGCAGGATGCCCAGCCAACCAGCTGGCAATCTGTAGCCAATCAGCGTGCAGCTAGGAAGGGTGAGGATGCTATCACGTGATAGGCACATTCCCCTATACACACGCACTATCCTACCCAGGGGGGGGGGGGTGGCGGGGGGGGGGGGCGTGCTTGGAACATACCCAGAATTGGCATTCAGTACCCAGCCAAGGACAGTCTGTACCCATGCGGCCGATCCACGCTACACCTATTGTAAAGCCTCTTTTCCGGTACTACTGCTCTGTTACATAAGCAGACCGGCATTTCCATAACTGACGACTAACTGTATGGCCTTCTAAATTCATAGAGCAGCTGTCTCTTTCTACGCCACTCCGGCCTGTAGCAAACTAATTGTCTGGTAGTCCCCTCCGCCCGTTTGGTTAGCGCTGACCCGGGAAATTGCAGACGTTTCCAGACAGTGAGAATCAAAACGGTGATGCTCCACACACACACTTCCCATGTACCTTCACCGGTACCTTTAGCTAGGCTTTAATCCAAAGTATGATTCACTGCGCTAATGTTAGATATAGTTGGTACGTCCTAACAGTGGACCTGAGGGCAGTTACATAACTCCAGGGAGTGATTCTCATATGGTTTGCTCTCGCCATGCTTGGCGTGGGTGGAAAACGTGAGTCGCAGACTAACTCCATGGTAAATGGGAGAAGCCAAACAGCTCTCCACGCCTTCCAGGAAGGTCACCAATGTTTGCTACCAACTTCTTCAGCCTTCGCTGTGACTAGATATGTTGCTTGCATAATGCTTTTGTGTGTTATCTATCCATGTCTTGTTATTCGTGGCTGCACCGGCACATGGTTAGGAGTCGCTCATTGGCTCTGAACATGTTGGCCGGCAACATGTATGTGCCATCAGCCTGAGGAAGTATTCCAATGGGTACATGCCAAGAAAAAGCTACCCGGGTTCATCCGCCAGGAGGACAACCTCCACTAAAGCTAAGTAGGCATAAGACATTTGAGGCATGAATTCATATGTGTCTGGCCTTAGCAACTAAAGGTTGGCCTAGCCTCCGCAGGAAGGACCACTAAAATGATGTGGCGCTGCCTAAACCAGAAAATAGCTTAAGAGATGATGGTGTCAGATTTTGTTGAAATTGGCGCCACATCTTCACGTAATACAGTTTGCACCCTCACCTAAATAGTTAATTACATATATCTATTAGCACACTTTAGCATTGATCTTTCTCTTCACAACAGTTGGGTGTATTGGGTCCCGGGGTGACCCACTATTCTATATTCAGAGTTTGAAATCTTGCCGCCTTTTACCACCGCTGCAACAAGTGGATTTCATAGACGCTTTTGTTTTGGCTTCAGCTTTGGTAATACTGGCATTGCTTGATTTGCAGCATCAGTAAGTGTTGCAGTTATCTTATTCAAGTAGTATTCACCAATGAGGAAGAAATGATTGACAACATAATCCCTCTACCAGCCCTTGGTAAAAGTGACCATATATGCATTTATTATGAACTAAAATGCTACGCTGAACCACAGCAGAATATGACCAATAAATTGGCTTATGACAAAGGTGACTATTCCGCACTAAAATCAGCTCTAAGTATTAACTGGGAAGCACTTTTCCACAACAAATCCCCAGAAGAATGTTGGATAAATTTAAAAAATCTTGTGAATAAATTCACGAAAGACTATATTCCAACCAAACAAATTAAAAACAATAAAAGATATAGACCACCCTGGTTAGACAGAAAGGCCCTAAAGTTAGTACGAAAAAAAGAATGGAAGCGGAAAAGGTATTTGCAAACAAGAGCATCAACAGATTACAACAAATATGTTAGTATACGAAATCAGGTGAACCAATTCTGTAAACGGGCAGTTAAAAAATATGAGGAAACTGTAGCTAAAAATAGCAAATCTAATCCAAAGTCATTCTGGGCTTATGTAAATAGCCAGCTCAAGTCCAAAGATAATGTGGGAGACTTAGAAGATCTTGATGGCAATTTAATAACCACAAACAAAAGAAAAAGTCAAGAACTAAATCGCTTTTTCTCTAGTACCTTCACCAATGAGAACCTAGATAGTATCCCAACATTTACAACAGAGACTACAACAACAATAAACAATATTACTGTCTCTGTTGAAGACGTCAGAAAAAAACTTGCAGATTTAAAAACAAATAAATCAGCTGGTCCTGATGACCTGCATCCAAGAATTTTACATGAACTAAAAGATGTATTATCCGAACCACTTAGCATAATTTATAACAAGTCATTATCAGAAGGGACTATACCTTCTAACTGGAAATGTGCTAATGTTATACCTGTGCATAAAAAAGGAGCAAAGAGGGATCTGAACAATTACATACCCATCAGTCTAACCTCAGTTCCATCCAAAATACTTGAAACCATAGTAAGGGACAAGCTGATAGAGTATATGAAGAAAAGTGAAAAAATTACTGAATACCAACATGGGTTCCTACAGGGGATATCAACGGTAACTCAAATGCTAGAAGTAATAGATGAATGGACAAATGCTTTGGATAATAAGAAATCGATTGATGTAATTTATCTTGATTTTAAGAAGGCTTTTGACTCTGTACCAAACGAGCGATTGTTTATCAAGTTAAACGCATATGGTATTTCGGGGAAACTCCTAGAATGGATTACGTCATTTCTAATAGGAAGAAAGCAGAGAGTCGTGGTTAATGGGGCAGCCTCAGATTGGGCCAGGGTCATAAGCGGTGTCCCACAGGGCAGTGTACTTGGCCCACTACTGTTTGTAATATACGTAAATGACATGCCAAGAAACATAAAATCCAGACTTTATCTTTTCGCAGACGATACTAAACTGTTCAACTCAATAAGTGATGTGAGTGATTGTGAAATCCTGCAAAATGATCTAGAGGCCATTCAAAACTGAGCCCAAAATTGGCAATTAATGTTCAACACAAACAAAAGCTCTGTTATGCACATTGGCCACAAGCCAAGTGCCAGTAATTGTAAGTACAAACTCCTTGATAATGATATAACAGTAGCCCTAAAGGAGGAGAGCGAGATCAATGATCTGGGTATAATAATCGATTCAAACTTAACATTTGAAACCCATATAAATAACATCACATCAAAAGCCAACAGAATGACAGGGCTTATATGGAGAACGTTTCATTCCATTACTACAGACATATTTAAGATGATGTACCAAAGTTTAATACGCCCTCATCTGGAGTATGCTGGTCCTGTTTGGTCCCCACACACATGGAAATTTGCCGAATAATTAGAAAAAGTCCAGAAACGAGCCACTAAAATGGTACCAGCTTTGCGGAACATGTCCTATGAAAATCGTCTTCGGAATCTCAACTTACCAACCTTAATGTATAGAAGAATACGAGGAGATCTCATAAATGTTTCAAAGTATCTTAATAATATCTACTCAGTAAATCCCAGTAACCTATTCACATTAAATCAAGATGACAGAACAAGTGGCCACAAATTCAAACTTAGAAAAAACTAGAGCGAATACTAACAATAGACTGAATTTTTTCTCCAACAGAATCATAGACTGGTGGAATGCATTACCGGAAACAGTTGTTGACGCACCTACCATAAACACATTCAAAGCTAGACCTGACACAATCTATGTAACGCACCCAGTGTACTACAACTATAGAGCAATAGATAAGCCAAATCACCCCAAAATCACCATACATTAATAATTAATAATTATAGTTTATACAGCTGATAATAGGACGTAAAAAGTCCTGGTAAGCTGTATACTTGTTATGTTAAGTGTAATTCCAACTCACATTCTGAGGCAATTTCAAGGTTTAGTGCTGATAGGTCTCGTTGTATCATATTTACATACATTTCCATGTCCACATTATGCCAGACAATCCTCCTTGGAAGAGTGGCTTCTGTCGTGACTACACTAGAACTGTTGTACGTGCAATTAAGATGAGACTTCACTGGAATATGATCAGAATTCACTGGAATATGATCAGAACTGTGTCTGGGCACATCACAGAGTCGCTTGCACCCAGGCAACCTCCTAACTGTATCATTGGATGTGAAGATAAAGTCTATTCGAGTAGCATCATAACCATTTGGGTGGATAAAGGTTGCCTCAGCTGGATACTCCTGTGGTAAGCACAGTGCATGTTCACTAAGAAATTCCCTGAGCATCTGATCTCTTCTCAATGAGACTGAGCACTGCATTAATCTGGGCATTCCAATCCCCTGCTAGGATTGGGATATATAGGGTATGCTACTTCTTCAGCATGACACTTAGCTCATCCAGTAGATCACTATATCTGCCATTAGCTTCTCTGGAACCTCTTACAGGCATATAGACACATACCATCAGAACATACTCTGAACGTGTAAATAGCACACCGTCTTGCACAGAATGGACCTCAACGAGCGGCTAGGATGTCGGCCTAGACGGTGCTCCTATCAAGAGGATGAATATCCGAAAAAACAACAACAACAATTTTAAGAAATTATTTATAAATGCGTTTTTCTCCTCAGATTTTGTATGCTATTTTTGTACTACGTTATTATGATATATTGCAATATATACCGTCTAATGTCAAAGTTAATATGTACAACCTGAAGTGTAATATTACTATTCGACACCAGTTTTCGGGTCTATTTTCTGTTATATCATTGTGTTCCCTGTATTTGCCCATCCCCTCTGCGCATACGCGTTCAAACTCTTGTGAGAGTCCCTCACGATCGACACGCACACATATTGATGCACATGTCAATCTATGGTTATTCATTTTGCTCATACAAGACTCTCCGCTTGAAATTGTGAAACTACTTGTCACTATAGCGTAGGTTTAAAGCAGTGATGTTGATTTCTGACACTGAAATATTAATTCAGAATTGTCTTATCTATCACAAAAATTGTTCTTAGAAACATAAAATATGAAGGCGTGTACCTATATTTGGTGATTAAATAATATCAGATGACATTTTCTTCCCCTTTAAGAATTTTAGAATAGCACAAACGCAGTCTTTCAAATATGATACATATGTTACCATTTGTTAATCTTCAGCAGCAATGCATCTATATGAAACATATGTTAAAGATGTGGTAGCATATGCTGCACAACACATACTTTTTTCCCGTGCTCAAAAAGTGGGTACCGGTAGCTTCCCCTTTTGTGCTGTATTTTACGCAGACCAACAATTAAGAAGTCAAGTTTCATACAGGTGAATAAGAACCCATACTAGTTTCTTATATTTATTCAACAATTACAATTTTTTCTCAGACTATTTGGTAGGATAATCATCATCATAATCTAGGTAATGTTTCTGAGCGCAGGTTTCTTAAACCTCTGCTTAGCTGTGTTGCATGAAAAAACCATTCCTGATCCGTAGTTTGCAATTTCCGGTTATGTCTGTTTAGTCAGTTTTGTTCCCCTAAAATAGCTCACACCAAAATGCATGTATCATGATTCAAGATTCAAAGTTGCTTTATTTCATGGTTTTTCTATACATATAAATAGACTCTAAACAGACAGTCCATCAAAGGCATGGCCTATGGAGCGATGGACTCCTTACACACATTACAAAACATTTGTACATTAACATATATCTGGCACATATCACAAGGGTATGTAGTCAATACATACCCTAGCAAATCCGTACCCGTTATTCCGCACCCTATTTTTGGGCATTCCGTACCTTGATATTGGTTATTCCATACGTTAATTTTGGAGAATCCGTACCGAACCTATTGGATATTCAGTACTCATCTATTGGCTATTCTGTACCCGGAACTGAATATCCAATGGGTGGGTACGGAATAGCCAATAGCTTAGAGGCGAACCCATTGCCCAATATAAAGGTATATAGTACCGGTACAGAATATCCAATAGGTTAAATTAGCCTATGGAATATCTAAAATGGTGCACAATATTCAGTATCATTCACTATATGATTAGAGAGTAGGCCTACGCAACCCTTCAATTATCAAAATTGATTAAGAAAATCTAATTATTGACGCTGTAGAATATTCACAGAAAATAATGATCTTTAGCCCTGCAATGTAGTCTGTAGACCCTCGTCCTTCCGTTTTGTTTCGAGTTTTCTTCGGCTCACACCCAAAATATAGAATTTTAGTATATGACCACATACTTTTCTGCGCTAAATTTTTAGTCAATCCTGATCAGTAGTATCTGAGATATTCACATGTCGAGGGTAATTGTAATTAGTTGTAGAGTAATTACGCCCGCAGGTTTGCCATGCATAGTATAAATGTTTCGTACAGACAGGCATAATTGGTTGATCCGTACCGTACAACTTCATGGTACGGATTAACCATTACGATGATAAGGAATATCCAATTAGTTAGGTACGGAATATCCAGCTTTAGCGTACGAATTACCCAAAACTATGGTACGGATTCTCCAATAGCCTAAATAAGCTAGGTACGGATTGACTGGTATGATTTGGTTTGGGTACGTAATGACTGGTATTCATCACAAGACTGGCACAGTGACAGAATGCTAAAAAGCTACCTTGATATGACTACTGATACAGGGACATGACTACCCTTCTGGAATTATTAGCCAGTAAATTAACCTAAATATTTGGGGATTTTATTAGCCATGCAGACTTTCGGTGAGAAAGGATATGAATCTCGCCTCAGACTTATAATGTACAATAGATCATATAAGTAGGCCCATATACACATACTCACACACGCACGCATATATATATATATATATATATATATATATATATATATATATATATATATATATATATTTCATTGGATGTGTTTTCGAGGATGATGTAATCGTGTAATATCAACTCTAGTTAGGCGGTGAATTGATGTCATTTTTATGATTTGAGAAAAGGCGGCTCTGTCACCGACAATAATGCCATAAACGTGTCTGATACAAGCACAGAACTTAATTTATAGTTTTAAATCCAGATCAGGTGATATTCCACTTTTCGTGATAACCGAGTAGCAGCCAAAGCAGCCGGATGATTTCAGCCAAAGCATTAAAAAAGTTAAAATCTTTCATTTTTTGGTTTGGAAATTGGTAAATGAGGTATTGAAAATGAACATAAGTTTTTGCCTACCAGAAAATTGAAGAAGATTATTGAAATTTATGTTGTATGTGGTAACTAGGGCCTGTTTGAATTGCCATTGCGGGTAGAGAAAAATCAATCTAGATCTGATAACTACATAAGCCCCCCCCCCCATACCAGTTCCACGCTTCGGGAGAAATAAATTATTGCTATGGTAACGGGTCTGCTATGCTACTCAGGACAGTAACTGGCAGGTGTCGTTGGGCGCAAAAACTGGATTGATTTGTACAATTTCTTTACGAGTTATCTATATTTTTATCATGGGTAAAAAAAGTATTAGTGAAGATACATTTCTCCTTCGATCAATACTCACCATTCTATTACTTCTGATGCAAGCTATCCTGGATAGCTGGGCCCTAGAACTATAGACTATAGGAACCGGGTACTCGGCTCCCAACTGCCAAGTACCCGTTTGCCATGAAGCTCATTCTTGTTTGCATAGCAACAAGAGCTACATGCTTTTTTGCCATTGGAAGTCTTAAAGTTTTCTAAGTCTTTTTCTGTGATTGTGATAGCTTTGTGTTCACTCTGTAAGGATTATTTGGATTACCATGGAAGGAGCCGATGATAACCAGGTCGTATATTTCCATGTTATTCCATAGTTAAAAGACTTAGGTCTTCAAAATCTTGTCTGTGTCGCATGTTCCAATTTCTGACCCGAATCTGTGACGTGTGTTAACAACGAAATATGCCAGATTGATCGTGTTCCATTAACCCCAACAGGCGACGGGCAGATATGAAATAAGGTGGTGGCTATACAGTGTTTAACACGAAAATCGGCTGACGTCGTTCTCCATATGATCCGAGCGGGTGATGTCACACCCGAGTTGTCTCAGATTTTTATGTGAAGAAAATGTTTCATTAATTCATGCATCTGATTCTGAATGCTGCGTACTGTATTGGTACCAGAAAAACTAAGGAATTTCCAAGTTTTGCGTGTTATCACGATCTGTTTGCAATGATCGGTGGGTTCAAAATTTTTGATTTAGATGTGTGGTCTGCGGTTTTACCGTGTCCTACAGCAGTTTGTTTACATTTTGTTGTTTCTTCACATATCGTTTTGGCCTTCGTTAGGAGTATAATTTATATTGATTAGTAAATATACCCCGAATGCTATGCGATATGGTTCCTGGTTCCATTTTATACATCCTTGAGGATCAGTTTATGGGTGTATCTTGCCCGCTTGTCGTCATAATCAATGCGATCTTTGCTGTAACGTTGCAGGGTGGGGTGTGGGAGGGTTAACATTTAATTTATGATCAAATTATTTGAAAATTATTTGTCTGCCTTCCATTCCTGTTTCGTTCCGCTTGCTTATTGTAGGTTTGTTCTTATTTATAGACCAAGCCAGCCCCGCCATCATGTGACGAGTGCCATAAGTTTGTGAGGGTTCTGTTTAAGGACCATGTCTGCTTAAGATGTACTAATTGTAATCTTAATAATAGGTGTAACATTTGTGCAGTGTGGTCTTCCAATATGATGGTCAAGTTCTTTGCCCAGAAGGACTTGGCAGGGTCTGACGCGGGGGTCAGGCGGTCTGAAAGTAAATCGTGGAGTGTTCGTTTCGGCCCCTGGGAGCGCTCCATGTCTGCAACCACCGCTGGCGTGGTTTGGAGTCCTGCCTACACTGGTGTCATCCCTGCTTCCAAAAGCTGTAGGGCAGTCTCTTCCCGTGCTTGGTACGGACCCTGTCCTTGGACAGGGTTCTGGACTGGCCACCGAGGGAGCCATCTCGTACGGCTCCCTGGCAGTCCCGTCGGGCTCCGGCCTGATGCGTTCTGTCTCTGCAGCCACCTCCGGGTGGTCCAGTAGCAGTGGCCGATCCGTCAGGCATGGGAGCTGTCCTCTAGGACAGCTCCAGTGTTTCCTCGTCTGGTGACGACTCTTCGGAGTCTTGAGGCCGAGGAGGAGAGATTGCTGCGGCCTGAGATGCCGCGGGTGGAGAGCATGGCGTTCGATTCCGTCCTGGACGGAACCGCCCTCCATCTGTCTGGCTTGGCGCAAGCCAGGACAGCGGGTCCGCCCGTGGTTGAGGCCACTCCGGTACCGGCCCCGTGATGGTTGGTTTGCCGCCAACCGACACGGTGACGGGTGTGGCTGGCCAGGCGTGGTATGCACCTATCTCGCCTGGTCTAGCGGTCAGGCATGGGGTGCCATTGGCGCCCGTGCTTGGCCACGGTTCCTCAACCGTTACGGGTCCGCACGGTTTTCTGTGCGGACCTACTCCATGGACTGGTGTTTTCCATAGGGTGGCTGTGGAACCGTACCGGAGTTCCTGGCGTATCAGCAATGGCTCCTAGCCGGGAGGCCGTTGCTGGTAGTGTCGTGAGCACGTCAATAGATGACGTGTTCACGGGGTGTCCTCTTCGGAGACAGACTGGTCGGAGGCTCTGGCTTGGCTAGCCAGGGTGGACCCGTCTGTGGTTTCGACCACGGCCAAAGAGAATGAACCCCGTCCATCGGTGGCATCGATTAGGACGGGGATCTTGCCCGCAGCCCGGATCCAGTCTATTGGACTGGATCGAAGGTTTATGGAGTTGTTGGATGCTATTTATAGCAAACAGCTCCTGACCAAGGGTCAGCTTCCTGTGGCCTCCAGGGAGGTGCGGGCGAGGTGTCATATCCCACGGGGGGAATACGACAGATATGGTATTGTTCCAGCGGTCACTGAGGATGATCGCTGGGTGTCCAGAGTGGTGGAGCGGGTGGCCCCGCCCCGGCGCTGGTAGACAAGTCCCAGGTGCACCATGACGAAGTCCTGTCCCTATGCGATGAGGGGTTGAGGGCAGCAATAAGTGCTGTCAATCACTTTTATCGCCTTCTTCAGTCGGTGTGGGCTGAAGTGGGGCAGGCCACCCTGTGCCACCTGTGGCGCTATCATGTGTCAATGACGGCCTGGTGCTGTCTATGGACACATTGGCAAGGATGCAAGCGCGAGTGACGAAATCTAGGAGGCAGATGGTCCTTGACCATATGCGTCCGGCTACTGCCGTTAGGGAGAGTGGTCTTGGGACGCCCCTTAATGGCCCTAGCATTTTTGGTGGCCAAGCGCGGGCCATCTTAGAAGACACAGCCAGCATCGCACAGAATCAGTTAGCGGTGACTGCAGCTGGAACTAGTGCGACAGGCGCACGCACTAGGGGCTGTAGCCAAACCACTAACTGGGCAGCCTTCTAAGAAGCATAAAAAGCATAAAAGCAAGGCCAAAGCCAAGCCTAGTTCTGCTTCTACTGGGTCTTCTCAGCTGCCTCCGGCGAAGAAGACCAAGAAGGTTGTGGAGGCTCCTACCCACCCAAATGTTGCTCCTGATCGCCCGAGAGGTGGGAAGGGGAAGTCCTCGAAGGGTGGAAAGAAGGGAGCGGATCGTACCTGAGGGTACGAGGGCTACCTTCGTATCTGCCTGGACCGCACCTGTGCGACAGGAACAGCGGTGCCAGTTAGACCGGTCAAGCCAAGACCAAAATGGTTCTCTCTCATTAGGCGTCTATAGTGGGTGGAAGGCTCATGCGTTTCGTCGAGGCTTGGCGAGATGTGACGGCAGACAGTCTGGTCCTGGGATGGTTATCCCAGGGGTACATGCCGGAGTGGTGGGACTTTCCACCACAAAATCTGTCTTTGACACCTGTCTGGACACGCGTTCCAAGGGAACCAGACAAGTTAGAAGCCATTCAAAACCAAGTGTCAGGTTTGCTTCTGAAGGGAGCAATAAAACCAGCAAACCAGAACATTCCAGGCTTCTATTCAAACATGTTCCTTGTCTCCAAGAGCACAGGGGAGTGGAGACCCATACTCAATCTCAGGCCATTAAATTTGTTCAAGGGAAGTTGATCCATCAAAAAAACATGGGCCCCGTGGGCCAATCAAAATGTAGTGTGGTTGGCGGCCATATTGCACTTGCAAAAATGTCCACAAACTTGTTTAAAAGACTGCTAAACCACCAACCAACAATTTTGACAGAAATTGATGGTGCTCCAGGTGAGAGACACAGGCCCCTTGGGCCTCTTGTTCTTTTAGAACGAGCTTACCGCTCAGCGCGTCGATGAAGTTATCAAGATGAAGATGCATAACTCCCTCGTGATTGGTGTTGGGGTATGCACGTGTAAGAAGTCGTCGGATACAACTTGCTAACTCCTGCAAGGTCTCCCCAGCTCATCTACACAAGTAGATATTGCATCCATGAAGGTGTTTCCCGATAGTGATGTTGTGTGCGATACGTGGGTTCCGCTGAATACCACCCTGATGCGGGTCTATAGATAGGTGTAGGTCTATAGACTGGTGGAGGCATTCCGTGTATGTAATGCAGATGTTCCGTAGGTCGTTGTGACAGGCGCTCTTCGTACTGAGGTGGTCCAGGAGATTGACCAGGGGGGGTGCGTGCTGTGTGATGGGGTTTCTTCTGGTATAATACTGAAAAGGATGGTATGCATCCCCCAGTTCGTGTAGCGGTACAGATGGATAATAAGGCGGCGACGTTCTGATGGGAGGAGATGCGGGATGTGGGGCAGGCCATTGCTCACCTTCTGATGATACGGGTGAACGTAATGGTCGTGAAGAATTGGTGTGCCCCCGTTGGGGTCTTTGTCGTGGTCGACCGCGATCCGGCAAAGGTGTTGGGTGCCTATCGCGGATATCCGACAATGTGATGTATTGAGTACCAGCCTGCGAGGCATCGCGGAAGATCCCCTCGCTGATCGGCGAATACTCGTGTTGAACAAGCAGTACCGGGGACATTTCTGGCACAGTCGGTGAGCATGCGTGCAGTTCTCCCGTCATATGATGCTACTTCCATATCACATGACTCTTGTTCGTCGAATGAAGGAGACTGAAACGTGTGTGTGTTGAGGGTTGGCAGGGGTTCGCTTCTCGTTCGAGCCCCACATCGGGCGCCACTTGTAGCTCGCGAGGGTACGCGCTGGTCCATTCTAATGCTCCGCTCCGTTGCACCACATGTACAGCATGTGCTGGAGGGCTGATTAGCTACGGTTCTCGGGGTTGCGAATCCCGTATCGCGAATCTCTGAAAAGTACAAAGACCGACTTCTAGAGCCGGTGGAATGATAACGTTCCAGTGGGGCCGTGCGACCATTGACCTCACTGTCTCGTCCCAACTATTAGTGTCACCGGTATGACGGTCCATGACTTAATTTAGGAGCCCAGACATGATATTTTAAGAAAAATATATACTATACAAACAATGGTACTCGTTTGTTAGCGCGAGAGAGAAAATATACAGTACATAGAACTAAGTTGGTGTCTTGTTAACGTGGATTCGTCAGAGGTACCTCACCGATCCGTATATATCCGTGAGGTATACCTGCAAGGGAGCGTCCTAACGAGGCCACTTATGTAGTTTAATATAAACCATTTTACCCATAACAAAAATATTATTGTTGCTAGACTAAAGTGCCTCGCACGGGCCTCCGTCACAGGAAAATGCCTTCAACGCCGAAGCGGAGGAAGAAAGCTGGCAAAAAGGGCCACTCTCTTGTTCAAACATATAGTGTAGTGTGAGTCAACCCAGTGAAATTATAATTAATCAATGCATGTATGTTCCTGGGTACACCGTACATGGTACAGCACATAGCTCTTGAGGCATACCAGGCAGAGTACCACCAGACTGCGGCCTAAAAGTTAATTAACACACAACATGATGCGCGGAAGTTTGATCGCCACTTTTGCGTGGTTCGGAAGATCTGACGAGTTGTCCACCAAGATTCACTACTCGTTCTACATACTGGAGAAATTACATAGGGGCCGCGAGGCCCATCCGCAGGAAGGCTGCTCTGAAGTGTTGGTAGTGAGGGACTCTTCTATTTAATTAGTTGCCCCTGGATGGCCGTCTGAGGGCTTACAAAAACTTAGATGCAGATAGTCGGATTGTGGGCCAGAGACTAGGAACTGAAATCCGAGAGGCACTGCTGCTGCTAATAGGGATCCACAGTCAGTGAGCAGTTGCTCGCGTCTTGCACTGCTCTGGCCACACAACCTACCACTTGTTCTCTCTCACCGAAGTGTGGTCTCGATTCTTGATTTTTCGCTCCTTTTATACTACTCGTGATGTCAGAGGCAAGATGCCCAGCCAATCAACGGGCGATCTGTAGCCAATCAGCGTGCAGATAGAAAGGTTGAGGATGCTATCACGTGATAGGCATCTTCCCCAGTCATTTAGTACATACACGTGTTTACGACGTCCCTATAATATTTTGAAAATAATTTCAATGAGCTAATTTAGGAAACTCGGCCATTTCTGTAAATATTTTCGGAATCCTCACCTCATTCCGGTCCTGATACGTAGCAAGAACGACGAGAACAGTTAAATTTAAAGGGATTACGTGCACCAACCCGGTACACTTTAGTATGCATTCTCTCCCAATGCTGACACGTGTTGTCAGGGAAGCTCTGATGCGTGCGCATGCGCGCTATGCGATATGACTGGCTTTGACGTTTTACAGAAACCTCTCATATGGATTTATGCACGCGTACTATCCTACTCAGGGGGTGGAGGGTTGGGGGGGGGGGGGGGGGTCGTGCGTGGTACGTACCCGGAACGGTCGTCCCGTACCCAGCTAAAATATATAATATTTAGTAAATATCAAAGAGTATCAGAATGGTAAGTATCAACTCTCTCATGAAAAAAGGAATCCGTGATTTCATTTATTAGCTCACCTGACCTGAAAGGCCAAGTGAGCTTATGTCATGGCGACCATCCGTCGTGTGTCCGCCATCCGTCCATCAACTTTTCCTTTAAACGACTTCTTCTCAAGAACAGCTGGGCCAATTTCAATTATATTTGGCAGGAAGCATCCTTAAGGCATAGGGATCCAGGTTTGTTCAAATGAAGTCGATCGGCCAATTAGGCCGGTGGCCATCTTGGATTTTGGCCTATTTTTAGAAACGTCTTTAAAAAGCTTCTCCGAAACCGCTTGAGGGATTGAAGGAAACCTCATGAAATATGATCTAGGGCAAGAACTCAACCAAATTTGTTCAAGCGAACTTAATTGGTCAAATAGTTTGGTGGCCATCTTGGTTGACCTAGTTTTAGCGAAAATAACTTCTCCAGAACCGCGGAAGGGATCAGGCCGAAATTTGGCAGATTTGATTAGGGACTAAGGGCCAGTAAAGTTTGTTCAAGAGAAGTTGATCCGTCAAAAAACATAGCCGCCGTGGGCCAATCAAAATATAGCATGTTTGGTGGCCATATTGTTGCCCTGTAGGTGGGGCTTAGAATACACCTTCCGTATCCTCGGCGTGTCGTACGAGGCGACTAAAGGAGGTACGGGTGAGGTAACCCTGACAGAAACCTCGAGTGCTGAAGACGGAGGTTCCAGGCCGCACGGCGGACTCTAATAAACCATGGATCCACGCACTTAACGCTTATGATCATGTCGATAGTCACTTACAGGACTGGCGGTATGATCAGCGAATGAAAAGAAGAAGTGGCCATATTGCATTTTTTTATTCGATGGATTTTGAGGCCGAGATTGGTTTTATATAGGTTTTTGACTATTCCGATCTCAAATTTGCAATTTTCGAATCTGTCTGATAAATGGTTTGGTGGCCATCTTGGATCATTTTCTCGCCAAAAGCTCCCATACTAAAGCAATGTGAAATTTAAAATATCTTCTTGAGAACTACTGGGCCAATTTCAATTATATTTGGCATGAAGCATCCTTACGGCATAGCGATTCAAGTTTGTTCAAAAGAACCCGATCAGCCAATTTGGCTGGTGACCATCTTGGATTTTGGCAGAATTTTAGAAATGTCTTTAAAAATCTTCTCCTCCCAAACCATTTGAGGGATCAATTCAAAACTCACGAAATATGATCTAGGGTAAGCGCTGAATCAATTCTCCTTCGATCAATACTCACCATTCTGTTACTTCTGATATACAGCTGGCCTTGACAGCGGCTCTAGGATTATAGACTTAGAAAGCTTTACCGACTCCTGGGAACCGGGTACTCGGCTCCCAACTGCCGAGTACCCGTTTACCATAGAGCTCATTCTTGTTTGCATAGCAACAAGAGCAATACATGCTTTTTGCAGGAGAAGATTTTTTGTGTCTTTTGTTAAAGAAATCTAAGTCTTTGTCTGTGAAGTGATAGTTTGTGCGTTCTTGAGGATTTAACTGGATACTATGGAGAATACCGCCGATGAAAACCAGGTTGTATCATTCTTTATTATCCATAGTTAAAAGACTTAGGTCTCTAAATTTCGCTGTGTCGCATGTCCTGATTTCTGACCCCAGAGAATCTGGGACGTGTGCTAACAACGATATATGCCAGACGATCGCCTTCTTTAACCCCAACAGGCGATCGGCAGATATGAAAATAGGTGTTTGCTACGGTATTTCTAACACGAATATCGGCTGACGTCGTTCTCCGTAGGATCCGAGCGGGTGACGTCACACCCGGTTCGCTCGGATGTTTATGTGAAGAAAATTTTTCATTAATTTGCGCATCTCGTTCTGGGTGCTGCGTACTAAAAATGGTACCGGAAACTTTAGAATGTTCAAGTTTACGTGCGATCACGATCGGTTTGCAATGATCGGTGGTTTCAAAATTCTTGAGTAGATGCGTGGTCTGCGGTTTTACCGTGTGATACAGCAGTTTGTTATACATTTTGTTGTTTTCTTCACATATCGTGCTGCTTTCGTTAGGAGTATAATTTATATTGATTGGTAAATATACCCCGAATGCTATGCGATATGATTCCTGGAGCCGTTACACATCCTGGAGGATCTAATATGGGTGTGTTTTTATGCCCGCTTCGTTCTTGTCGTCATAATCAATGCGATCGTTGTTGTAACGTGGCGGGGTGGGGTGCGGGAGGGTTACAGTTAATTTATGAGTCAAATTATTTGAAAATTAATTGTCTGCCTTCCATCCGGGTCTCGTTCCGCTTGTTTATTGTAGGTTTGTGCTTATGTTATAGGCCAAGCCAGCCCCGCCATCATGTGACGAATGCCATAAGTTTGTCCGTGTCGTGTTCAAGGACCATGTCTGTTTTAGGTGTTCCCTGTGTAATATTGATCATAGGTGTAATGTTTGTGCAGTGTGGTCCGTTGAGATGATGGTTAAGTTCCTTGCCAGAAGGACTTGGCTGGGTCTGACGCGGGGTCAGGCGGTCCGAGAGTAAATCGTGGAGCGCCCGGTTCGGCCGGTGGGGGTGCTCCACGTCCCCAGCTGGAGGTGGCGGAGATGGCACCGCCGGCGTGGTTTGGTCCGGCTATGCAGGGTTTTTCTGCATAGCGTTCTGCCCACGCTGGTGTCGTCCCTGCTACCAAAGGTTGGGGGGCAGTTTCTCCCCATGCCTGGTACGGATCCTGTCCTCGGACAGGATTCTGGACTGGTTACCGAGGGGGCCGTCTCGTACGGCCCCCTGGCAGGCCAGACGGGTTTCTGTTTCTCTGCGGCCACCTCCGGGTGGTCCAGTAGCGGTGGCCGGTCCGTCAGGTGTGGGAGCCATCCGCCAGGATGGTTCCACGGTTGACTCGTCTAGTGACGACTCTTCGGAGTCTGAAGACGAGGAGGCCGAGGAGGAGAGGTTGCTGCGGCCCGTGAAGCCGCAGGTGGAGAATATGGAGGTTGATTCCGTCCTGGACGGAACCGGCCTCCATTTGTCTGGTTTGGCGCAAGCCAGGTCAGCGGCTCCGCCTGTGGCTGAGGCAAATCCGTTACCGTGCACCGGTTCCGTGCGGCTTGGTTTGGCACCAGCCGTCACGGGAACGGGTGTGCCGGGCCGGGCGTGGTACTCACCTATCTCGCCTGGTCCGGCAGTCGGACGTGGGGTGCCGTTGGCGCCCGTGACTGCTACGGGTCCGTACGGTTTTCCGTGCGGACCTACCCCATGGACCGGAGTGTTTCATGGGGTGGCGGCGGAACCGTGTGGTACCGGAGTGCCTGGCGTGTCAGCCGTGGCTCCTTGCCGGGAGGCCGTGGCTGGCAGACCCGTGAGCATGTCAACGGGTGACGTGTTTGCGGGGGTGTCTTCATCGGAGGTAGATTGGTCAGATGCTCTGGCGTGGCTATCCAGGGTTGACCCGTCTGTGGTTTCGGCCACGGCCGATGAAGATGCGCCCCGTCCGTCGGTTGCATCGATCAGGACGGGGATTTTGCCCGCGGCCCGGATCCAGTCAGTGGGACTGGATCCACGGTTCATAGAATTGTTGGATGCTATTTATAGCAAACAACTGATGACCAAGGGTCAGCTCCCTGCGGCCTCCAGGGAGGTGCGGGCAAGATGTCGTATTCCGCGGGGGGAATACGACAGGTAAGGTGTAGTCCCGTCGGTCACGGAGGATGACCGATGGGGACTGGGCGTCCAGAGTGCCGTGGCGGGTGGCCCCGGTCCGGCACTTGTGGACAATTCTCAGGTACACCAGGAAGAAGTCCTGTCCCTATGCGATGAGGGTGTGAGGGCAGCGATGAGCGCTGTCAACCACTCTTATCGTCTCCTTCAGTCGGTGTGGGCTGAAGCGGGGGCAGGCCACCCTGTGCCACCTGTGGCGCTTTCATGTGTCAATGACGGCCTGGTGCTGTCGATGGACGCATTGGCAAGGGTGCAAGCGCGTGTGACGAAATCCAGGAGGCAAATGGTCATTGACCATATGCGTCCGGCTACGGCAGTCAGGGAGCGTCTTCTTGGGACGCCCCTGACAGGGCCTAGCATTTTCGGTGGCCAAGCGCGGGCCATCTTAGAGGATACCGCCAGTATCGCGCAGAATCAGTTAGCGGTAAACCTACAGCTAGAGCTAGTGCGGCAAGCGCACGCACTAGGGGTTGTGGGGAAACCGCTAACGGGACAACTTTCAAAGAAGCAGAAGAAGCATAAGGGCAAGGCGAAAGCTAGGCCTGTTGCGACTTCTGCTTCAGCTGGGTTTTCGGAGCCGCCGCCGGCGAAGAAGCCCAGGAAGGTTGTAGAGGCGCCTACCCTCCCCAATGTTGCTCCTGACCGCCCTAGAGGCGGGAAGGGCAAGGGGAAGGGTAAGGGTAAGGCCTCAAAGGGCGGACAGAAGGGGCCGAAGCGTACCTGAGGGTACGAAAGCTCCCTTCATATCCGCCTGGACCGCGCCTGTGCGACAGGAACAGCGGTGCCAGTTATACCCGTCGTGCCTAGAACGAAATGGTTCTCTCTCTCTCGTTAAGAAAGAGGGGGGGGGGGGTGGCGGACTGCGAGCCGGACAACCCCGTTAGACGTCGAGGCGTCTATGGTGGGTGGAAGGCTCATGCGTTTCGTCGAGGCCTGGCCAGGTGTGACGTCAGACAGTCTGGTCCTGGGATGGTTATCCCAGGGTTACATGCCGGAGTGGTGGGACTTTCCACCACAAAATCTGTCTTTGGCACCTGTCTGGACACCCGTACCAAGGGAGCCAGACAAGTTAGAAGCCGTTCAAAAGGAAGTGTCGGGTTTGCTTCTGAAGGGAGCAATAAAACCAGCAAACCGAAACACTCCAGGCTTCTATTCAAACATGTTCCTTGTCCCCAAGAGCACAGGGGGATGGAGACCCATACTCAATCTCAGGCCATTAAATTGGTTTATCCATGCGCCTCGGTTCCAGATGGAAACGCCGAGGTCGGTAATGGCGGGATTGAGGAAAGGAATGTGGTGTGTATCGATCGATCTGAAAAATGCATATTTCCACATTCCTATGAATCGGAGTTGGCACAGGTTTCTGAGATTTGCGTTTCAGAATCAAGTATGGGAGTTTACAGTTCTCCCGTTTGGCCTGTCGACAGCTCCGAGGGTTTTCACAAGAGTGGTCCTTGCGGTGACAGCGTTTCTCAGAAAAGAGAGCGTGGCGCTACACACCTACATAGACGACTGGCTGCTCAAGGCAGACTCGGCAGCCAGGTTGAACGTGGATACTGCTCTGACTCTGAAGTTACTTTCAGATCTACGCTGCATAGTCAACGAGGAGAAATCCGAGTTGACGCCCACTCAACATTTCGTTTATTTGGGGATGCGATTCGACCTCGAGGAGGGCAGGGTTTACCCGTCAGAGCCCAGAGTGGTGTCTCTGTTAGCCATCCTCAAGAGTTTTCGAGTGGGAAACCACATTCAGGCGAGGCGGTTCCTTCAGATGCTGGGCATGATGGTCTCCATGGAGCAGGTTATCCCGTACACTGCTCTAATGCGAAGGCCTATCCAGTTGTATCTGATGTCTCTGTGGAAACAGAGAACAGAACCCCTGTCAAAACTGGTGCCAGTTTTGGAGCCGATAATATCGCATCTTCTATGGTGGAAACAGCGTCAGAATCTCTTATTAGGGGTTTCGCTGCACCTACTCCACCCCCAGCTGTCCGTCTACACGGATGCATCGCTGGAAGGGTGGGGTGCCTGCCTGGGAGAACACCAGGTCTCGGGCACATGGACTCTCCCGGAGAGTCAGCTGCATATCAATCTGTTGGAAATGATGGCAGTGGAACTGGCGTTGGAAGAGTTCCTTCCGATGATCAGGGGCACGGTGATATTGATACGGTCGGACAATTCGACAGTAGTATCATATATAAATCGGCAAGGCGGGACCAGGTCGCCCACTCTGTGTATCAGAGTGTGGCACTTGATTCAATGGTGCAGGAATTACTCGGTTGTTTTGAAAGCAGCTCATATTCCTGGCCGATTGAACATTCTGGCGGATGCTTTGTCTCGCAGACAGAGAATTCTGCCAACAGAATGGTCCCTCAACCCTCCAGTTCTGCGACGGATCTTCGAGCATTGGGGCAAACCCAACGTGGACTTGTTCGCCACAAAGGAAAATGCTCAAATCATGACATATGTCTCGCCGATTCCAGATCCAAATGCCGTCGATACAGACGCTCTGGCGATAAGCTGGAGAGGGATGCACGCTTACGCGTACCCACCCACCATTCTTCTACCGAAGGTATTGGTGAAGGTCAAGGAGGAACCGTGTCTGGTCCTGCTAATAGCGCCGTATTGGCCGAGCAGGGCGTGGTTCACGGATCTTCTAGATCTGTTGGTGGAAAATCCTGTACAGTTGCCCGAGATTCCGAACATAATCTCCCAGGCCAAGGGATGCTTCCTACACGAGCATCCCGAAATGTTCAAATTGACTGCGTGGATGTTATCAAACAACGTTCCACGTCGGAAGGCTTTTCTCGACAGGCTGCTCATTTCATCGCGGCTGCGAGAAGGAGGTCAACCTTCAAGTCATATAACAACAAGGTTAACAGATTTGCAGACTGGTGTGAAGAAAAGGGTATTGATGCCTTTCAATCCACTATTCAGCAAATAGCAGACTTTCTCTGTGAGCTGTTCTTTTCAGGACTAGCTCCCGTCACAGTTGCTGGATACAAGTCAGCTTTGGCATCAGTTATCCCTTGTCTAGCCAACAGGGATAGTCCAGAGGTGGCCCAGTTAAATGTGATGTTGAAGGGAATGAGCAATCTCCGACCGAGACAACCGGTAGTCATTCCAGCCTGGAGTCTATCTTTAGTGCTTAATGTACTGGCCAAGCACCCTTTCGAACCGTTGCGTTCGGCTAGTCTAAAGCATTTGACTCTAAAGGCGGTCTTTCTATTGGCAGCTTCCTCAGCTAGAAGGCGCAGTGAGATCCATGCGCTTTCGGCAGAGAGGGACCGATTTATTGTTTCTGGAGAAGGTCTGCGTCTTCTGCCAAGAGCAGAGTTTATGTCAAAGAACCAATCTTTGAGATATCCCGGCAAACCGATCATTATACCGAAGTTAACTAGGTTTGATTGTGATGCCAGTGTCTGGTGCCCGGTCCGTGCTTTGACTAAGTACAAGAAACGGACTGACTCGTTACGGTCGAACGATAGACATCTGTGGATCTGCCATAAAAAGCCTTATGGCGCCGCATCCATGGATACTATCTCTCGTTGGGTGGTCGAATGCATTTAGACTACTCACGAGATGGCGACTGGGCACCAGGTGCATGGCGTAAGGGCACACGATGTCAGAGGAATGGCCGCCTCGACCGCCCTTTACAATGGTGTTCCATTAGAGGACATCATGGCCGTTGCACAATGGCACTGTGAGTCCTCATTTACGGATTACTATATGAGGGATGTGTCAGACTCAGCCAATCCACTCGCTTTAGCTGTTTTGAAACGATAGTTAGTGACCACACTGCTCTTCACCCTTTTTTCACTTTGGTAAGAAAAGAACCTAAAGCAGGCATGGTCAAGCGAGAGGATGACAACCAGATTGTGTCACTGATGGCCGAACCAGTGAATGGTTGGAGGCGGTACGTCTGGAGTCCAATTATCATAAGGTAATTCAATAGTGAGAGTTTTTTGTATTATGGATGTGTATCATGTTCATTCATCTTATATATTCATGCTCATTCCCAGGCTAATACATGGAATATGCAGGGAGCAGTTAACCCTCTTGGCATATTTGTGTTTCAGGCGAGATACATGTTCGTGAGTTCTCTCCCTTTTCTTAGGAGGAAAAAGGGGGGGGGGGGCGGTGATGCGAATGTGATTCGGTTCCGTAAACTTGACGGTCCTTTTAGGTCTCCGTTAGTCAAGTTTGAAGTCTAAAATCTTTCTCCAAGGGGCAAAATTAGCATTTATGGCTTGCCCCTTCCCACCAGGTTACTGATCAAATCTGGTGTATATCAGAAGTAACAGAATGGTGAGTATTGATCGAAGGAGAATGAAGGAAATGTCAATTTCCCTTTCTCCGAGATCTAACAATACTCACCATTCTGTTACGGACCCAGCCTCCCAGCCCCACGGAGGCAAGCCATAGTTTTCTCTTGTTTGGTGGCTATGCAAACAATATGAGCTCTATGGTAAACGGGTACTCGGCAGTTGGGAGCCGAGTACCCGGTTCCCAGGAGTCGGTAAAGCTTTCTAAGTCTATAATCCTAGAGCCGCTGTCAAGGCCAGCTGTATATCAGAAGTAACAGAATGGTGAGTATTGTTAGATCTCGGAGAAAGGGAAATTGACATTTCCTTCAATTTGTTCAAGGGAACTTGATTGACCAAATGGTTCAGCGGCCATCTTGGATGACCTAGTTTTCACAAAAACAACTTCTTCCCCAGAACCGTGAAGCGATCAGGCCGAAATTTGTGATATATTATTAGCAACTAAGGGCGTTTAATGTTTGTTCAAGAGAAGTTTATTCGCCAAAAAAACATGGCCGCTGTGGACCAATCAAAATATAGTGTGTTTGGCAGCCATGTTGGATTTTTTTATTTGATGGATTTTGAGGCCGAAATTCGTTTTATATAGGTTTTTGGGTGTTCTGGTCTCAAATTTGCAATTTTCGAAACTGTCAGATAAACGGTTTGGCAGCCATCTTGGATCATTTTCCCACCAAAAGCTCCCATACTAAAGCAATTGGAAATTTAAAATGTCTTCTCGAGAACTACTGGCCAGATTTGAATTATATTTGGCAGGAATCATCCTTATGGGATAAAGATTTCATTTTGTTTCAAACATAGCCGATCGGCCAATTTGGCCGGTGGCCATCTTGGATTTCGGCCGATTTTTAGAAATGTCTTAAAAAATCTCGTTCTCTGAAACTGCTAGGGGAATCGATTCAAAACTTATGAAACCTCATCTAGGCAAAGAGGTAAGCCAAGTTTGTTCAAGACAACTTGATTGACCGAATGGTTCGGCAGCCATCTTGGATGACCTAGTTTTCCCGAAAAGGACTTCTCCAGAACCGCTGAATGGATCAAGCCAAAATTTGGAAGATATGATTAGGGACTAAGGGTCATTAAAGTTTCTTCAAGGGAAATTGCTCCATCAAAAACATGGCCGCCGTGGGCCAATCAAAATGTAGCGTGTTTGGCGGACATATTGGATTTTTTTTATTTGACGGATTTTGAGACCAAAATTGGTTCTATATCTGTTTTTGGATATTCTGAGCTCAAATTTGCAATTTTCGAAACTGTCGGATAAACAGTTTGGCGGCGATCTTGCATAATTTTCTCCTCAAAAGGTCCCATACTAAAGCAATGGGAAATTTAAAATGTCTTCTCGAGAACTACCAGGCCGATTTCAATTATATTTGGCAGGACGCATCCTTAGGGCATAAGGATCCAAGTTTGTTCAAATGAACCCGATCGGCCAATTTGCCCAGCAGCCATTTTGGATTTCCACCAATTTCAGGAAAAATCTTCTCCGAAACCACTTGGGAAATCTTCATCTAGGCCAAGAGGTAAGCCAATTTTGTTCAAGAGGACTTGATTGACCAAATGGTTCGGCGACCATCTTGGATGACCTAGTTTTCACGGAAATTACTCCTCCAGAACCGCTGAAGGCATCAGGCCGAAATTTGTCCACGGGAAGTGGATCCATAAAAAAAACCATGGGCGCCGTGGGCCAATCAAAATGTAGTGTGTTTGGCGGCCATATTGCACTTGCAAAAATGTCCACAAACTCATTTAACAGACTGCTAAACCACCCACCAACAATTTTGACAGAAATTGATGGTGCTCCAGGTGAGTGACACAGGCCCCTTGAGCCTCTTGTTATGTCTCTAACCACGCTATATTTTCAGAGTTCACAAGGTAGAATCACCAAAATTGGAAATTGACATATATCTATTTAATAGCTCACCTGGGCTGAAAGGCCAAGTGAGCTTATGCCATGGCGACCGTCCATCATCTGTCCGTCCATCAAATCGCTTCTTCTCCTTAATGGTTTGACCAATTTCAACCAAATTTGGCTGGAATGATCCTAAGCTGGTACCCTCCAGACGATTTGTTTCAGAATTTTGATTGATAAATTTTTTGGGTGAAAATCTGAGATTTTATGAAAAATCTACCAGAAATTGTCAAAATGCTACTCCTTAGCTGCTTGACATATTTCAACCAAATTTGACTAGATGCATTCTATGGTGGTAGGCTCTAGAACCTCTACAGAATTTTGATTGATCAATTTTTTGGGTGAAAATCGGAGATTTTATGAAAAATCTACCGGAAATGGTCAAAATGCTACTCCTCATTAGCTGCTTGACATATTTCAACCAAATTTGACTAGATGCATTCTATGGTGTAGGCTCTAGAATATTTATTCAGAATTTTGATTGATTAATATTTTGTGTGAAAATCTTAGATCTTGTAAAAAAATTACCGGAAATTGTCAAAGCGCTACTCCTCATTAACCGCATGGCGGATTTCAACCTAGTTTAGCTGGAAGGACCCTATGGATGTAGGTTCCAGAACTTTTATACAGAATTTCGATTAGTAACTTTTTTGTGTGAAAATCTTGAATTTTATGAAACTTTACCTAATATCGCTTAAAACGCTGCTCCTCATTAAATGCCTTGTCGATTTCAACCAGAGTTGGATGGAAAGGCCCTATGTCGACAGGCTTTAGATCTAGTATGCAGAATCTTGATTTTTTTTTGGGTAGCCATCTTGGATTTTCCAAAAGTGTTGTTAAATAAGTTAAAAGCCTACACCTCATTAACCGCATGGCAGATTTCAGTCAATCTCAGCTAGAAGGACCCTAAATGAGTGGGCTTCTGACCATCTATACAGAATTTTGATTGGTCAACTCTTTTGGTGGCCATCTTAGATTTCCAAAAATTATCTGCCATGTCTTTAAATGCAATTGGTTCAGATAATAATGATCCAGGTGAGCGCCACAGGTCCTTGGGCCTCTTGTATTGTAGATGGCGTGACAAAAATAAGTTTGAGGTCAAATGGTAAAATATCCAGGTCACTAAGTGTATCCCGGAATACACATTTTTAGCCATAAATCTGATGCACAAGTAGATAGAATCGCCATGTTTAGCACATCCGTTCGTATTATAGGTGGCTAGGAGTTCAATGAGATGCAGGTCAAAGCATGAAATATTTAGTGCAAGAAGGTAGATTTGCTATATTTGTCATAAGCCTTCATATTACCTCTGCTTATGGTTGCTTTACGTCTGAGGTCCACAGATCAAATGTCTATAATCTAGGTCACATGGTCACTAAGTGCATTGCAAAACCAGAGTGCAAACGCATGAGTCTGCATCTCCTTCGAGTAGATTCTATTTTGCTACATGTATATATATATATATATATTTATATCTGCATGATTTGGAATTCTAACAATTTTCATATATTTTTGCGCTGAATATTTAGTTCAGAGCAGGCCCGGGTAGCAGACAATATCCTGTAACAAAATATACAATTGAGCTTTATGGCATTTTCTGATACCTCTTGTTGACCCTATCTAGGGTAATATTGTCAATGATTTTCAAGTATGGTGAAGGCGCTCAGTATATCACTGTACAATATCCATAAAGTAAGAGATTTCTATATGAGAACTTGAATATCTGTTATGTCCACAAATTCTCAACTCTTAAATATATCCACAAATATATAATTTTGTATGAGTGAGCCCATTAGCTTCTTTGAGTTGAATCACCTATACAATTTAGCCTATGAGGTTCCCGGGCCTCAATTTCAGGACAAATATGCAGGAAAGCTGTTGAATACATGTATTTTGAAACTAATTTGACTGGAATCTGTTGCTGCCATAAGAGAAGCCAGATATTCATGATTGCGCATCCTGGTGTTCATACTTGTATCAGCTCGATTTCAGTGACTACATATTCTAGTATTTGTTTTTTGTGTTTCAGACCTTCCAGGACACACTATGTCTGTTGAATGAAAATTACCCTCATTAAACGGCACTGTCAACAGTCTATGAACGTGGGCAGCATGTCTTTGGGTGTGAATAACTGTTTTGTATTGAAATAATTTTTGCAGTTAAAACTAAGAGAATGACTCTTTGAATTTATCACAATGCCCCCGCCATCTAATAGCGAGACGAATCAAAATGCGATGTTTAGAAGGACTGTTCAAAATCAGATCATTCGTGTATTATCATCAAATTCTATAGTGTTGTTGGCGCTCTCTGCAGTATGTCTCACAGTTGGGGTTAACTGGATATGGAGTAGCTTCATCAAGCCACCTACCTCCAGCAATGTGGAGATTTCACATTGGTTGGATGAGAATCAGCTTGGTCCACACGCTACGCTGTTTCTCAAAGCAGGTCAGTCACAAATTAGTATTAATATTTAGACATAGAAAGCAAATGATGCCTTCTATAAGTGTGTGAGTGTCTCCATTGTTCATGAATACGTACCCATAAAATACATGTATCCCATAAGGGGGTGGGGGGGGGGGGTTTGGTTGCATCTAGGGGTAGCTATCAACATGGAAATGATCATGAATTCTCGAAGAACACCACCACCACACTTAAGTGTCAAAATAATATCGCCTCCATTATTGAAGAACATATCTTTATTCGTGTCTGTGTCAGATCTCAAAGCGTTCTGACCCTACAGTAAAAGATTTTTTGTTCTAGCCAAATTATGATTCCAACATGCGTAAAAAATAGGTGGAGCTTTGTTAGAAGGTGGTCTGGGGTTAGGGGGGTGGGGGTGCAGGCGGGCATATGGCATAGCTAGAACTGGATCCCTATCCCAAATTTGAAATGTGAGTTACCCATATGATTGCGGAGTGAAAGAGACCATTGACGTTTGGATCTGCCCCCGGAGGGTGCTGAAGCTTTCAAAAAGTCAATTTTTTACTTGATTCGAAGCTGTTGGACGGAATTCAGCCAAGTTTAATATGTGAGTTACCCATATCAATGTGGACTAAATGTCATGAACACATTTATATTTGGCCCCACCCCCTCGTGACTGGTTCAAAAGGTCAAGAAATCGATGATAATGCAACTCCTCCAAAACCGTTGGATGGAATTCAGGCAAATTTGGTGTGTGTCTTACCCATATTAATGTGGAGTGGATGATTCCATTTACATCTGATCCCACCCCATTGGCTTGGGCAGCCGTCAAAAGGTCAAATTGATTGTAACAACTCCAAAACATTTGGATGGAATTCATCCACCCCCAGTGGGTGGGGTCAAAAGGTCAAGAAATTTATTGTAATGCAACTTCTCCGAACCCATTGAATGGAATTCAACCAAATTTGGTATGCCATTTATGCATATCAATGTGGAGTGGATGAGCATATTTACATTTGTCCCCCCGCTACTTGTGGTGGGGGGGTGGGTGTGGGGGGGGTGGGGTGGGGGGGGGTTTAATATGTCAAGAAATTTATCGTAATGCAACTCTTCTGGAACTGTTAGATGCAATTCAACCAAATTTGATGTGGGTTACTCATATGCTTCCAGAATGCAAGATGACATTTACATTTGGCTCTGCCCACTGGAGGTGTGAGGGGGTGTCAAAAGGTAAAAGCGGTGAATGTAGTGATTTCTAATGATGTGTCCTCGACTGAGCAATCTAGTCAAATATAGTATTTTCTTGGTCTGCAAATGGCCATAGCTCAAGAAGTCATTTTTTCCCGGCTTGAGTATTAATTAACCCTTTAGCACTCAAGCGAGCCAAAAATGGTGGAGCAATGTTCATTTGCAGATCAAGAGATGATTTTTGAAAATTTGCCATTGGAATGACTGGCTCAATAACCGAGCCTGTCAGTCCAGTGGTAAATTTGTACAAATAGTCTCTTGGTCTGCAAATGGACATTTTCGAGAAGAAAATTTAAATATTCTTAACGCTTACCACACTGATGTCAATATTCTATCTTTTACGGTGTCAATAGCAAAAAACGCAGTGTTCATCTTTCAAAATTTTGGTGGAAGATGTTGCTATCTATGACAGCACCATCTTCCACCAAATTTGTTAAGAAATAAACAGCAGTTCATCTTTTACTTTAATCTAAAAATGTTAGATTTTGACATCAGAGTGGTAAGAGTTAAACAAATTTATGGGTTGAATGGTTAAAGCAATGAGATATGTCTACACAATGTGACCCATCTGCCATCAAAACTTTGCTATTATAATCTAGTTCTAGAGATAATAAGATGTATCTCCACAATGTGACATCTGTCATCAAAACTTTGCTATTCTAATCTAGATCTAGAGATAATAAGATGTGTCTCCACAATGTGACCCATCTGTCATCAAAACTTTGCTATTCTAATCTAGATCTAGAGATAATAAGATGTGTCTACACAATGCGACCCATCTGTCATCAAAACTGCTATTCTAATCTAGTTCTAGAGATAATAAGATGTGTCTGCACAATGTGACCCATCTGTCATCAAAGCTTTGCTATTCTAATCTAGTTCTAGAGATAATAAGATGTGTCTGCACAATGTGACGCATCTGTCATCAAAACTTTGCTATTCTAATCTAGTTCTAGAGATAATAAGATATGTCTGCACAATGTGACCCATCTGTCATCAAAACTTTGCTATTCTAATCTAGTTCTAGAGATAATAAGATGTATCTCCACAATGTGACTCATCTGTCATCAAATCTTTGCTATTCTAATCTAGATCTAGAGATAATAAGATGTGTCTGCTCAATGTGACCCATCTGTCATCAAAACTTTGCTATTCTAATCTAGATCTAGAGATAATAAGATGTGTCTCCACAATGTGACGCATCTGTCATCAAAACTTTGCTATTCTAATCTAGTTCTAGAGATAATAAGATATGTCTGCACAATGTGACGCATCTGTCATCAAAACTTTGCTATTCTCATCTTGGGTCTAGAGATAATAAGATATGTCTGCACAATGTGACCCATCTGTCATCAAAACTTTGCTATTCTAATCTATATCTAGAGATAATAAGATATGTCTGCACAATGTGACCCATCTGTCATCAAAACTTTGCTATTATAATCTAGGCCTAGAGATAATAAGATGTATCTCCACAATGTGACATCTGTCATCAAAACTGCTATTGTAATCTAGATCTAGAGATAATAAGATGTGTCTGCACAATGTGACGCATCTGTCATCAAAACTTTGCTATTCTAATCTAGTTCTAGAGATAATAAGATGTGTCTGCTCAATGTGACCCATCTGTCATCAAAGCTTTGCTATTCTAATCTAGTTCTAGAGATAATAAGATGTGTCTGCACAATGTGACGCATCTGTCATCAAAACTTTGCTATTCTAATCTAGTTCTAGAGATAATAAGATATGTCTGCACAATGTGACCCATCTGTCATCAAAACTTTGCTATTATAATCTAGTTCTAGAGATAATAAGATGTATCTCCACAATGTGACATCTGTCATCAAAACTTTGCTATTCTAATCTAGATCTAGAGATAATAAGATGTGTCTCCACAATGTGACCCATCTGTCATCAAAACTTTGCTATTATAATCTAGTTCTAGAGATAATAAGATGTATCTCCACAATGTGACTCATCTGTCATCAAATCTTTGCTATTCTAATCTAGATCTAGAGATAATAAGATGTCTCCACAACGTGACGCATCTGTCATCAAAACTGCTATTGTAATCTAGATCTAGAGATAATAAGATGTGTCTGCTCAATGTGACCCATCTGTCATCAAAACTTTGCTATTCTAATCTAGATCTAGAGATAATAAGATGTGTCTCCACAACGTGACGCATCTGTCATCAAAACTTTGCTATTCTAATCTAGTTCTAGAGATAATAAGATGTATCTCCACAATGTGACATCTGTCATCAAAACTGCTATTGTAATCTAGTTCTAGAGATAATAAGATATGTCTGCACAATGTGACCCATCTGTCATCAAAACTTTGCTATTATAATCTAGTCCTAGAGATAATAAGATGTATCTCCACAATGTGACATCTGTCATCAAAACTGCTATTCTAATCTAGGTCTAGAGATAATAAGATGTGTCTGCACAATGTGACGCATCTGTCATCAAAACTGTGCTATTCTAATCTAGTTCTAGAGATAATAAGATGTGTCTGCAGAATGTGACGCATCTGTCATCAAAACTGCTATTCTAATCTAGTTCTAGAGATAATAAGATATGTCTGCACAATGTGACCCATCTGTCATCAAAACTTTGCTATTATAATCTAGTTCTAGAGATAATAAGATGTATCTCCACAATGTGACATCTGTCATCAAAACTTTGCTATTCTAATCTAGTTCTAGAGATAATAAGATATGTCTGCACAATCTGACCCATCTGTCATCAAAACTTTGCTATTATAATCTAGTTCTAGAGATAATAAGATGTATCTCCACAATGTGACCCATCTGTCATCAAAACTTTGCTATTCTAATCTAGTTCTAGAGATAATAAGATGTATCTCCACAATGTGACATCTGTCATCAAAACTTTGCTATTCTAATCTAGATCTAGAGATAATAAGATGTGTCTGCACAATGTGACGCATCTGTCATCAAAACTGCTATTCTAATCTAGATCTAGAGATAATAAGATGTGTCGACACAATGTGACCCATCTGTCATCAAAACTTTGCTATTCTAATCTAGATCTAGAGATAATAAGATGTGTCTACACAATGCGACCCATCTGTCATCAAAACTGCTATTCTAATCTAGGTCTAGAGATAATAAGATGTGTCTCCACAATGTGACGCATCTGTCATCAAAACTTTGCTATTCTAATGTAGTTCTAGAGATAATAAGATGTGTCTGCACAATGTGACCCATCTGTCATCAAAGCTTTGCTATTTTAATCTAGTTCTAGAGATAATAAGATGTGTCTCCACAATGTGACCCATCTGTCATCAAAACTGCTATTCTAATCTAGGTCTAGAGATAATAAGATGTGTCTACACAATGTGACGCATCTGTCATCAAAACTGCTATTCTAATCTAGTTCTAGAGATAATAAGATGTGTCTACACAATGTGACGCATCTGTCATCAAAACTGCTATTCTAATCTAGTTCTAGAGATAATAAGATGTGTCTACACAATGTGACCATCTGTCATCAAAACTTTGCTATTCTAATATAGATCTAGAGATAATAAGATGTGTCTGCACAATGTGACTATCTGTCATCAAAACCTTTGCTATTCTAATCTAGATCTAGAGATAATAAGATGTGTCTGCACAATGTGACCCATCTGTCATCAAAGCTTTGCTATTTTAATCTAGTTCTAGAGATAATAAGATGTGTCTCCACAATGTGATCCATCTGTCATCAAAACTGCTATTCTAATCTAGTTCTAGAGATAATAAGATGTGTCTGCACAATGTGACGCATCTGTCATCAAAACTGCTATTCTAATCTAGGTCTAGAGATAATAAGATGTGTGCACAATGTGGCCCATCTGTCGTCAAAACTTTGCTATTCTAATATAGATCTAGAGATAATAAGATGTGTCGACGCAATGTAACCCATCTGTCATCAGAACTGCTATTCTAATCTAGATCTAGAGATAATAAGATGTGTCTCCACAATGTGACCCATCTGTCATCAAAACTTTGCTATTCTAATCTAGTTCTAGAGATGATAAGCTATCCCATTTATTTAGCTGCAAGGGGGGGGGGGGCTAACTCATTGACACCTCAGACAAAACCACCTCTTTTTGGCAGTAAAATGTTCTCAAAAATATATTTTATGATTGAAGTGACATTCACATAATTAAATATTCATAAATTATACTAGGTATCTGTTACATGAACATATGACAGACAACGTCACATGATTCAGCTGTCGCATGATTCAGCTGTATTTTATCTGTGTTTCTGACACCTGACATATATAAATGAACACAATACTTATGCTTAGGCTATAAGTGATTACAGATTTCGCAAACAATATGATGTTCATTGTTAGTATTGCTTCTTTTTATACCCGCTTAAAAATTGGCGGGGTATTATGGGATGGCATTTGCGGGTGTTTGGGCAGAAGAGTTGTTTCCACTTTGAAGCTTCATAGGATGACTGGTGTGAGGAAGAAACCTATTGAATTTGACGATGATTAGAAATCATATGGTGGCCATCTTGAAAATTGGTTTGCTGACAACTCTCATTGCGATGATCCAAAATCTAATATGGTCGCCAGTCATCGGTGGCTATCTTGAAAATAGGTTTCCAGATGATGACTAGTACCATTTATCGGATCACTTTGAAACTTCATAGGATAATTTGACTACATCTGAGGAAGGAACCTATCAAAATTGACGATGATCCTAAATCTAATATCTCCACCAGCCTTCAGCAACCATCTTGAAAATTGATTTGTGAATGATAACTCTGCTACTGTTTATCGCTTCACTATGAAATATGTTAGGGTGAGTGGACTATGACTGGGGAAAACATCACTTTCAGTCGTTGGTTTGTCATCATGGCCGCATATTATGAGCCATTTGCCAAGTTCTTTTTTCATATGATGATGTGCCATACTAAAACAACAAGACTCATAGTCAGTATCAGGTGTTCATATTTCATAAATATTATCATTTTATACTTAGATGTAACATTGCCTTGAAATTGAAATTATAAGAAGTTTTAAATTAAATTTCTCTTGCTTTTCAGGTGTAACATCTTTGTCTGATTGTGCTAGTCTGTCAGTTCAAGATGAGAGTCATTTTACAAAGCTGGATAAAGAGGATGTAAACCACATTCAGAGTACAGTATTGAAACTACGACGAAAAATCATTTTTGAACATTGGATTAAAGAGGCGAAATTGACTAAATACATCAGCAGGTAGAGTGGTATTCATGTTGATGAACCAAGAAACTGGTCACTCATTTAACCCTTATACTGACAAAATCCATTTATCTCAATTGAAAAGTGATCACACAGGAAAGCACTGGAATATCTAGGCAACAACAGCTTCCACAAAATTTAATTTGAATATATTTGGCCAAGTATATCTTTCATCATACATAAGTGTTGTATCAAAACTGTAGTATTGGATCGGTTGAAGAAAGTCTACAGTACATACATACGTACGTACATATGTACGTGCGTATGTATGTACATGCGTGTATGTATGTGTGTGCAGGTATTTATGTATGTATGTATGTATGATTGTATGTATGATTACTGTTTTATGTGGCTGTAGTAATAGAAACATCCTGCAGCTGCAATAAGTCCTTTGCTTTTGACCACTGTGTCTTGTCCTCAGCCAAAATCTGTGGTTTCCTCAGGTCCATGGAATCAGGAATGGTCCTGATCTGAGTGTACTGGGTCCTATTTTCTTGAGATTACTTCACAGCACGCTTTACAGATTTATGCAATGATGACCTTTCCTAGCTAAATATAAATATTTACTGGCTCACAGTAGGGCGAATTCCAAGGCTCTGTGTTCTGGTGCGTCTTCTTGCATCCTTAGCACATGGCCAAACATGGACCATCTTTGCTGGGTGACTTTTAAGGACAGCAGCGATGTATTACACATCTTTTATAGTGCATCGTTGTAAATTATGCTGTCTGGCCATCGCTGTCCAGTGATAGTGTAGAGGTGTTTGCGGTGGAAGGCATCACATTTGTCTAGAGCTGCCTTTGGAGCTGCCCAGATATTACAGTTATACCGCATCAAGGATACGCAGGTTGTGTTTTCTACAAACATAGTCTTTTTGTCAAGGGCATCTGAGCTATGAATTCATAACTTCCAGAAGGACTGGAAAGCTATGTTCCCCATGACGCAGTGTACGGAAATTGTCAACAGTACTGCAGAGCAGTAAGCCCAGGAATTTACCTTTCCTCCATGGTTCGTCGCCACACGGTGAGTCGTCATTTTCTTCAGTTTCATGCTTTGTAGATAGGTATATGTGGGTGAACTCTCTTTTGGATTCATTCATAAAGCGATTCTCAATTTTTAGTTTGCTTGCAGCGATCAGGAGTATTTCATAAAAGGGTTTCTTTGACTGGAACCTGGGCAATAACAGCTCCCAATCAATTTTTTCAACAAAACATTTCTTATATCAAAAAGAATTTGTCATTTGTTAATGATCACCTATTTCATTATGTCATCACCTATTTCATTATGTCATCACCTATGTCATTGTGTCATCACCTATGTCATTATGTCAATTTCAGTTCCCTCTGTAAACTCACAATGTGTTGTAATTGCGAGGCAAAACTAGCATTATATGTCAGTCGGTTGGTTTGTTCATGAAATAATTGACATTTCTTACAAAGCTGCCTATGGCTCAAACATAATATGTCGCAGTTGTTTCCTTATTTATCTACACTTCAGCAGATAAATAAGTTGACATGTTTTCAAAACAAAGATGGAAACATGTTAGTTAGTACAATTTTGAACATGATGCAGGAAATGTTCTGTTGAATATTTGGGACTTAATTTGATTGGAAACCATTGCTGCCTTAGTAAATCAGCAATGGCTTCCAATTGAATTTAAAAGTCCAAAATATGCAACAATGCATTTTATTTTGTTTTGGAAAAATGTAAAATTATTTCCACATTTAATAAATGTAAGCTGACTGTGGATATTGACAAATATCTCTGCGGTTGCATTAAAATGAGGTTATTTTAGATTGTTGAGTCCAATATTGATTGTTAGTGTACTCGTCCACATTGTGTTGAAATCGGTATTGGACGAGAGGCACCTATTACAATTATGAGCAAACAAATATTAAAAAAAATTTGTACCTCGGATATATAATAAATTTTTTCATGGGAATGCTTATAAGCTAGATATCCATTCTTCGTGAGGTGTAGGCTCTGGCAACCAATGTCTGAGCAGACGAACGTAATTTTCTGGGGTTTTTTGTAATTTCTGGCACTTGCTGATCAATAAATTTATCTTTATCTTCTTATGAAAGCATCTTGTAACTATTAATAATGAAAACTTGTACTTGTAGTGGACAAACTTTATCAATGCAATAGAAGTTACGTCCCTCGATAACGCAATATGAAGAAATTAATGCAGAAAGAGTTATTGTTCTTTAAGGTCCAATACAGGTTTTAAGCGGTGTCCAATACAGATTTTACCATCCAATACGGGTTTTGCATCATCCAATATGGACTATTGGATGGTCATGTGGTACAATTGGAAGCGTTTCATTGGATAAGCACACACAGGTGTATAATAAAGTAGGTTATTATAGCACAATGTATACTGTGGCTAACTAGAATGCTTTGCTGTGATTATGTGTTGTTTCAGGCTATTCGAGCATGGTGTTGCATCAGCAGTTCAGATGAGTCGAGTGTCAGATGAATTCATTGCCACGCTAACTCACAGAGATAGGTCTTCGACAGATTATATTCATATGAAGTCGGAAATAATGAAACTGCGAGAATCACTGCTTAAAGGCAAGGACTATGAATCTGTGGAAACACTACAGCGGCTAGCGACAAAAAAGTGGGGATTCGTGAATATATGTGAGCATGGAAATTAAATATATTGTTACTCTCTGACCAGCTTATGAAGTCTCAAATAGGGCCATTGATGATAGGTGGGCTTTTACTACAGGTCATTAGCCAGAGCATGTGTCTAATTGCGTCTACAATTGAGCTTAGAAATAATGTAATATGTTTCCAAAGCAAAATACTGTTGAATATTTTGAACATAATTGCATTGAAAGACTGCCTAATCCAGTTATGTTAAAAATATTCAAAAGAACGCTTACCAACTAACATGTTTCTGTTTGTTTGTTTTTGAAACATGTTGACTTAATTATGAGTTGTACTGTATTAACCATCTGCATTTTATTGCCATTCTCCAGGCTTCTTATTTTTTCATTTGCTACTTTCAACTGTGTTATGTCCATTGAGAAATGTCCTTTGTCTATCAACAGCCATTCTTGAGAGTCGTAACAATACAAATTGTTTACAAAAAGATTTATTCTGCTGTCCAGTTAATGAATTAATGTCGCAGAGACAAGTAATTCTAATATGACATTCTTTGTAAAATACATCATTCATAATAATACTAACATCAACAACGATTATGTTTGTAGCATGTTTCATCCAATATCTGACAAGCTAAATACCTAATCTTTGTTTCTACTTGCTAGCTAGTGCATCAAATGTGCATGCCACATTATTTTTTGAATTCACACCGCTAATTTGTGATGACTGGGTTTTTGTCAAGCCCTACCTGACATGGAGGTTAGCTCGACTTAGCGATCCGAATGGTGTCTGCCATCTGGTCTGGCAATTAGGTTGGATGTTAGTTAAAGTTGTTCAAAATGCCCTGATAACATGACATGTGCCGGCCCAGGCTTCTAGTTATTGTTATTATGCTCCTAGATTCAGGCAAACCTGCTCAACAGAACACCCAGCTTTTGAGCCAAAATGGTGATTCTTTAAGACTAACCTTTGATGGTGAAGCCGGCTAAAGTCGATCGCTGCAATGATCTCGAGAAATGTCCATTTGCATGTCAAAAGAAGACGACTTATTAAATTTTATAGTCTGAATGACTGGCTCTATAAACGACCCAGTCATTCCAGTGCTACACTTTCAAAAATCATCTCTTGGTCTGTAAATGGACATTCAATAAGGCCAAAATTTTCTTGACAATTCTGGTCCCTTAAATGGTTAAAACAAGGACAAATTTTTCCAATACTCGAGTCATCGATATATATTTCAATTGGGCTGCGGTCAAGTTAAAAGTCTATTTTGAAAACAATATTTCTGAAAGCTGTTGCTGTTGCATTTGAGCTTTTAACCCCAAAATTTGCGTACGTCTTTGGGACCCCACAGGAAAGCTTTCACCAAAATTTAGTGAATATCCATCCAGGGGAACAGGAGTTGTAAAATGATCCAAAAATGTATAGATGTCTTTGGGACAACATGGGCAAACCTCCACCCAAATTTGGAGAAGTTCCGTCCTGTAGAGCAAGAGTTGTTGAATAATGTCTTAAAGGATTTCTGCCAACAAGCTGCTATCCCGTGTTTTAGTGGCGCCTTATATTTATTTAAACTTTATAAAGAAAAAATGCATCATCATTGATAAAAATGTTCGTAATATTAAATATTTCTTGGTTATTTTGTGATACGCCATACCGTTTTAAATATGCATATTTTGTCGTTAATTGTCAGTCATTTCTGGCAGTGACGTCATCTTAGAGAGACAGATTTCGTACGTGAAATGGTCGGTGTTGTTTCTGAATAAATAACTATTTCCTTAATCAGTTTTGTTGAAATACAAATGGTTAGTGGCATACTCTGCCGCATATTGATGCTTAAACAGATTGAAAGGTTCAGGCATTTGCTTATTTTGTTTTCTAACGGACGAATCGGTACATAAAGTGTGGATTACAGCATATTAGGGAGGTAATTTTTCACTTCAAGAGTATACTTACCTCCCTAACACTCTTTGAATATTCTCAAATATCGACCGTCACCCAATAAACACTCAGATTAAAAAAGTTAGGTGTTCCTAATGGGCAGGTAGTCAGATGACAGTCCGGCGGATGCCAGCCCCAACCTCCGCGCATGCGCAGACTAGTACTGCCGCTTTTCCAATTTCTAAGAGTTTTCTGCTGTTTCAAAATCACATTCTAAACTTATTAATCATCTGAAAATCATGTCGGAGCATGGGAAGTCGCCAGAGGAAGGCCCAGGACCAAGTCATCAGGTGATTTCTAATACATATTTGTCTAATTTAGCGTTTTAGTTCCGATGTAATGTGTTTCCGGGATTTGCGATTAGGCGTGATAAGCGTCCGTAAAATGGTTTATTTTTATATGGCGCTATGAAATACTAATCTCTCTTTGTGTTTGTGTCCACAGGTATCTATCTATGATTGAAAAGGACAGCACATCATCAGAGGGTTTGTTTTTCTCTCCACCAAGGATCCATTTCCTACTAGCAATGTTAGAATGAACTAATACAAAATCTATGCCCAGTGAGTTGGAGGCCTTGTAAGAAGGTCTCACTTTTCCCTCTTGGTCCACTTCCTTCCCTTAATGGTGGAGAGAGTTAAGAGGTCATAGAGTTTGGTGGAGCGTCCAGTGCATCAGATCGAATGTTTTTCTATGCTAAAGACGCAGGTATTCTAGTTATGATACAAGACACTTCAATTATTTTTGAAAATATTTCTGAAATCTTCTGCCATTTTATCATCGTATATCTGATGTTTGCATAGGTTGTCTGTACTATCCTTTCCAGTTAGATGTTCTGGATATGAATACAATTCGTCCTTACACCTGGATATTGTTTTCGGGTCGGATTAACTTCTTATTTTTGAATTTATGATGTCATAATCAGCCTTGCACTTTACTAACTATTATAAAGTTTTGTCCAACACTGGTTTACTTATTAGTTAGTGGTCTTTATGGCCACATTCCCTCTGTCTTATTTTGGTTTTGAGTTACTAATTCATTAACTAAAATGCTCATTGTCTTCGTCTTCTGGCCTTTTTCAGAAGCCTGGTTGCCCTTCATGTGGAAGGTTTTTGAAAGAACGTTTCACCACACATTTATGCTTTCAATGCTGTCCTTGTGGACCATTGTTTAACTGTGACATCTGTAAACAGTTGGGGGGGGAGCTAATGTCTGAGTTTTTATCATTACAGACCAAGGAGAGGGTGATTGAGGAGGAGAGAAGAATGAGTTAAGAAGGGTAAGAGGAAGGCCTCATCCACTATGGATATGGAGGCCTTCCGTGTTGAAATGATGGGAGAGATGAAGAGGACAATTAAGGATTTGGTTCCAGAGTTACTTTGTGGCATGCTTCCTGGGCCAAATTCTTTATTGTCGTCTTCTTCTGCTCCGGAGCAGATAATCCCCACCTCTGAATCGGTGCTCGTCCAAGATTCAGAGGTGGCCCCATTAGAGGGGGCAGTCCACTATGAGTACACTGGCAGCAGGCTTGCCGCACTGGTTGTTCGTGGACAGGTGTCACTGGAACCTGGTGCCTGCTTATCATCCCAGGATTATCCGCACCCTATAGGCACCACTACCTCCTATGGTACTTTTCCTGGCCAGTCTGGGTTAGCATTCTTTGCTGCCCTGGAGTCTAATCTTTCTGACCAGGAAGAAGAGGATTATCTGCTGGGTTCTCCTTCTGGCGCCATGGCGATGGACATTGACGTACATGCACCCCTCTCGGGCAGCGTGGGCAACATTGTCCATGGAACTACTCGCGCAGGAGTAGCGTTCATGGTGCAGAAGGTAGCCCGGGCTGGATCTGATGGGCAGCATTACCGCATACATCGGCTTGCCGATGGTGTAGCAGGTTCTGGCCAGAGCCGTGGTGTGGCAAAGTTTTCCCCGCGCAATACCACTGCCCCTGGTCAAGTCAGTCAGTTTAGCATGCCTGTTCTTTCAGGCCCACATGCTTTCTCTGGCTTGCCAGGAGTATAAGTTCCTCCAGCCATGTACACGTCTGCGATTGCTCAGGAGGATGACGAAAGCCCATGCCTTGTCGAGCATTCGCAGGTAGCCACAGAGGAAGACTGGTCTGACACTTGTCATTGGCTAATAAACGTCAGGCCAGGTCTTGCTGTGGAACAGTCGGCCAGCCAACGGGACCAGCGCCTGTGGCTGGCAGGTAAGCCGACTACTGCCGTTCTGCCATCTCTGCCGCTGGTGGAACATATTGTAGATATGCTTACAGCGGCAGAGACGTCCATCAAGGCGCATGGACGTCTCGCGATACACGGTCAGGCTCCTGGTTTGACACGGGAGGGCTGTGCTCGAACGTTTTGCGTTTGGCAAATACTGCGTTCGGTGATGCGGAGGAGAGTTGGAGAGCGTCTATTGCAGCGCATTCGTACGTCTCCCAGCTGTTACAGGGGGTAGTAACAGCTTCCGCATCGCACCAGCCTAGTCCGGTAACAGTCCAGAGAGCCATCCAGGATGGAATTACCTTGGCTCTGGGTTGTTTAACCCGGTCTGTGACCAGGAGTGTCCGGGTGCGGCGCACGTTTGCCTTAGACAACTTGTGCCCGTCCCAGGACCTGTATAATAGGCTGCTTCGATTTGAGATAGGATATGTTTATCCTACTCAGGAGAGGGTACAGGTACTCATCTCATTAATACAGTCAGTGTGCACCAGTCGTCATGTCCTGGCACGGGTTTACTTGAGAATGTTGGGGTTGATGGTTTCTCTGGAACCAGTCATTCCTCAGGCGGCCTTACGCAGGTGGTCTATCCAGTTATTTCTCATGACTCAATGGACCCAGAGTACAGGATCACTGGACTCGAACGTGTCAGTGTTGGCGCCTCTTATTCACCACCTTCAGCGGTGGATGAAGAAAGAGAATCTCCTGGTGGGGGTGATGCTAACCCCTCCCCACCCTCAGTTAACGATGCATCAATGGAGGAGTGGGGAGCTTGCCTGGAAGAAGCCACCGTATCAGGGCTTTGGAATCTGGATCAGTCACAAGAACATATCAATCTACTGGAATTGTGAGCAGTAGTCCTGGACCTGGAACATTTCATAGAGAAAGTTCAGGGCAAGATTGTTCTAGTTCGATCAGACGACTCAACAGTAGTGACTTACACAAACCGTCAGGGCGGAATGAAGTCACCCAGTCTATGTATGATGACATGGAAACTGCTTTGCTGGTGCCTGGATCACAGGATCACTTTGAAAGCAGTTCATATTCCGGGAAGGTTAAATCTGCTAGCAGACTCATTGAGCTGAAGGATGAGTGCTTTACCTATGGAATGGCAACTAAATCAATGTGTGGCGGATCATCTGTTCAAGCACTGGGGGGTGGGGGGGGGGAACTCAACATAGAGTTATTTGCAACGAAGAAGAATGCGAAGATGACGACATATGTCTCTCTGATACCAGATCCGAGCGCTATCGCAACATATGCGTTAGCTATCAGCTGGGTGAGAATTTATGCATACACATTCCCTCCAGCAATCCTGATTCCAAAAATTCTTCAGAAAATCAGACAGGAGGAGTGCCAAGTGCTTCTGATTGCCCCAAATTGCCCAAGCCGATCATGGTATACGGATCTGCTGGATCTTCTGGTCTGCAATCCGGTTCCTCTGCCTATGATGGACAATATTATCTATCTTCCAGGGCAAGGCCCTTCACAACAATCCATCAATGTTCAGATTGACTGCATGGATGTTGTCAAGGAATCTAGAATTAAGGATGGCTTTTCTGAGCAAGCAGCCATGTTCATGGCAAAAGCCAGAAGGGGGTCAGCCTCCAGAGCATATAATTATAAAATCAACAGATTTGCTGAATGGTGCTTAAAAAGATGTATTAATCCAATGGATTCATCTATTCAGGTAGTAGCCGATTTCCTCTGTCACCTGTATGATGCCTATAGCCTCAAGCCTAACTCTATTGCTGGCTATAAGTCAGCTTTAATGTTAGTTATCCCTTGCTTGGCTGATAGGGGAAGTGATGAAGTAAGTACATTAAATACTTTAATGAAAGTCATGGGCAATCTAAGACCAAGGATTCCCCCAGTGATTCCGTCATGGAGTTTATCTCTAGTGCTCCAGGTACTAGCTGATAAGCGAAACTCATGCCTTTTCAGCCGAGGCAGACCGTTATGTGGTTACAGGGGAAGGCCTTAAGCTTCTACATAGGATAAATTTCATGGTAAAATGAAATATCCAGGTCAACCCATTTTTTTTTACCTGCTTTGACTAGATATGATCCTAATTCAAAAGCATGGTGTCCAGTCCGAGCATTAAACTGGTACAAACAACATACTCAGGAATGGCGGACGGACCCAACAGTGTTATGGTTGTCATATATTGAACCACATGGCAGGGCGTCTAAAGACACCATTTCCAGGTGGATTGTAGAGTGTATTAAATTTTGTCATAAATCCGCCACAGGTAAACAAGTTGACTTAGCTAAGGCTGACAGTGTTCGCGGCGTAGTGGCTTCTACTGCCCTGTTTAATGGGGTCCCTGTGGATGATATGTCAGTAGCCCAGTGGCACAGTGAGTCACGTTTTACCGACCATTACCTCCGTGACACCTCGAATCCTCTCGCCCTATCGATTTTGAAAAAATAATTTAGACGTACATATTTTGATGAGGTTCTCATTTTTTTTACATATTTCACAATTTATGAATGGTAACAACCACTTACTTGGACTGCATCAGCCTTCACCAATGGGAAGATGATGACAGCAGCCAACTTCAACAAGGTCAGTCTTGTTTATGTGTTGTTCATTGTTGATTGTGTTTTCACATGACCCTTTGTTATTAATATGATGATGGTACGTGTTTTATGTGGTTCATTCTTGAGAGTATACGAAAATGAAGCCTTTTCGTTTAATGTCCTATAATACATGGCACTTGAGCCTATGGGATGTTGAGGTCCTCTGTCTCCATCCCATGAAAAGGGTGGGTGGGGAGAGCGCATATGACATACGGTCTTCTCTCAGCCATCGGTTGCGTTATCTGATGTTTAAATATATCCCTAGTTGTGTTTTCACACAATTTCAGAAGTTTAAGTGCCTTAAACGCAGAAAAGAGCATAGGGAAGAGCTGGTCTTTTGACCTTGCCTCCCTCCCGCCGAATTCTCTGATGAATTCTGACAATATCAAGGAGTGTTAGGGAGGTAAGTATACTCCTGAAGTGAAATAAACAAAATCACGGATTTCTTTTTCCACGAGAGAGTTGATACTTACCTCCCTAACATGGACCCAGCCTCTCTGTCCCGCAGAGGCTCGGTCTTCAGACTTTCTTAAAGTTGCATAGCGTCAGCCAATAAATTATTCAGAGAAAGTACTAGTCTGTGCATGCGCGGAGGTTTGGGCTGCCATCCTCCGGACTGTCATCTGACTACCTGCCCATTAGGGGCACCTAACTTTTTTAATCTGAGTGTTTATTGAGTGAAAGTCGATATTTGGGAATATTCAAAAAGTGTTGTGGAGGTAAGTATCAACTCTCGTGAAAAAAGAAGTCCGTGATTTCGTTTAGTTCAAGACAAGATGCTATCCCGATGATTTTTGTGGCTAAAACTGGCAAAGAAACCGTGCCATCTAAAATAAATTATCTTCACCATCATCGATGAGCCATAAGACATTGGCTTGTTATTGCCTCAGTGGATTGTGTCATCTTGTTTCTTTATATTTGTTACCATGCTGTGTCACTGATAATAAAACTACAATCTACATTAAAGTTCTCATGTCCCATTAAATGTAGACTCTTTTGCACGAGATATGAGATGCCTGCTGATTTCTGATCAATTTACCCAACATGCTATACTACTTGGCATGCAACGCTAACCAGCATGCAATTTTCTCACTCCATAAGCGTTGTAACTATTGGATGCCATATTCATTTACTCTATTGTCTGTATAGGCCAGGATTTCTCAAACAAAACCAACCCTCCTGCACGTCAACTAGTCATTTGTCCTCCCGCTCTGGAAGCATAAACATGCATGTAGAACGTATTCATGGCAGTACATTCGACAGCCTGCATTTCAGTACTGTTCAGCACAAGTGTGTCAATTTCCAGAGGAAAATTAGAGAAAGCTTTTATAAATATTTTGACAATAATTTGCGTGAAAGTTACTGCTATTAATGACAGCAACAACATTCAGTAAAATTATTGTCAAAATAATTATTAGGTAATCATAATATATAAATAAGGTCACATTTGGTAGATATACATCTGTGACACGGCTGTACGTTGTATATATCTGATTAATGGGCTTCTATTGCAGGTTGTATAAGTGCATAATGAAGATTTTGCATCTTCTGAGAATCGAAATAAATTATTACTGTCAAAGCATGACAGGTGTCAGGGTGTTACCTATAAATTTCAGAAATATACATACTTATGTGGTGCTTCATTGTCATCCAGTGGCCCTTCATCATAGACAAATTTACCACTGGAATGGCTGGCGCGGTTACCGAGCCAGTCATTCCAGTGCTAAGTTCTCAAAGATAGTCGTCTATTGGCCTCCAAAAGGAGATTCATCAAGATCATTGCAGAGGCTGGTTTTGCCCCTAAAGGGTTAACAATTAACCCTTTCACTCATATCATCCAAAAATGGCTTATGCAGTGGTCCTGAAGAAGTCTATTTTTGAAAATTTACCACTGGAATAACTAGCTCGATAACCGAGCCAGTCATTCCATTGGTAAATTTTCAAAAACAGTGTCTTGGTCTGCAAATGGACATTTTCTATGAGAAAATTGAAAATTTCTTCAACAAATTCGAGGGTTAAATGGTTATGACTATGACAGCAACTGCAGATAATGGTAATTCTGCCACTGTGTTGTGCTTGTTACTTTGGTTTCCTTAATTGGATGGAATGCAGAATGGGCTGGGTGGTGGATGGGGTGGGTTATCCAGCATCATTAATGCTATCCACATTACCTAGGCTCAGTACACAGTGGCGTCATCAGGAAAATCTTTAATTAGGGCGGGGTGGGCAGAGAGGCAGGCTTGGTCCAGGGAGAAGTTCTTTTGGAGGGTGTGGCAACCTCCAAAAAGGTGGGGTGGGTGAATGCACCCCCCCCCCCGAAAACTTTAATTAGATACTCTAAGCTGTTTCCTTATGCTTTCTAAATAAAATAACCATAGGCCTATATGAAATATTTTCATGCACATTTTTCGTTCTTGGAATTGTATTGTCGGTGTGATTGACAGCAAAAAATTATTTGGAATGCATTTTAAGTAAGGGTAGGGCTCGCTTTTTGGAGTTTAGCTTCTATTGTCAATCTTTGAGCACGTTCATAGATCACACTTACTGCATAAAAACACTGTTATGATTACCGACGCCATTCTTATTACTGTTATTACTCTTATTATATAGTTTATTTACTATCACAAAAACAGGTGCTTTCTCAATAATTTACACTTGCAGCGTTTTTCGCTTCGTGTACTGCATTTCAATACTAATATCTAAATCTCGGAAACATTTAAAAAAAGAAAAGTAAAGTTTGGATAATGTAACAGTTATATTTTCCTTAGCAACTAGTGAACGATATCGTAGCCATCAGATCCTCCTCTGAATCCGCCTCGTCATCGCTTTTCACGTCAATATCGGGTCTATTATGGGTTCTAACTGATTCTATGGTGTGAGATAAGTAACAAACTCCTGGTCAGACATTGCCTTTCTGTACAACGAAAAGGCAGACATGGACGGAAAATGTACAAAAATTAGCAAATGTCAACTTGTCATCTATAATCAGTTGGTAATGGCAGATTTCGCTTCCTCTAAGATGACGTCACGCCGACCACGTGACACGTAGCTAGGTTTGACTGTACCAGTTTATTCTTAGAATCGGGATCAAATAAACAGATATTTTGTGGTTATATTCTCTATTTTATTCACAGCTCTACTCACTATTCTCCTGGTTTCAATACTGGCCATTGGCTATGTACTAATCTATATGTACATAGAGAAAATAAACTATCGTGTACAGAATGCAACAAAAGATGGCATCTTCAAATATTTACGCCGATATTACGGACGATCGTATAGCTGCCGTGTATGCTGGGAGCAGTGTGAACAACCAGAAACTGTTGGCAAGACTGTCAACTTTCAGATTAAAGTCAGTTTAATCATTTTTATTTTGAACTTTATTATAATTATTATAATTATTTTACTGAGGTATTCTCTAAGAGATCATATTTTCTCTGAGAAAATAGACATTTTGTTGACCTAATCTGACTACTGAATGGTTAAATATCACTAATCACTGTTTATAAGCAGTCATTAAACCTTTTAACCCTTAAATCTCAAGAAAATTTCAGTTTTCTCATACAAAATGTCCAAAATGCAGATCAAGAGATTATTTTTTTTAATTTATTCCTTGACTGACTGGCTCGGTTATCAAGCCAATCATTCCAGTGATAAATTGTATGATATATGAGTAATTAAGTCTGATGTGATATATGAGTGATTAAGTCTGATGTGATGTATGAGTGATTAAATCTGGTGTGATATATGAGTGGTTAAGTCTGGTGTGACATATGAGTGATTAAGTCTGGTGTGATATATGAGTGATTAAGTCTGGTGTAATATGTTAAGTCTGGTGTAATACATGAGATTACAGCTATTTCTGAATCACAGGGTGCTTTAGTGCTACTACTTGTGATATTGATAGCTTTTACATGTTTCATTTTCAGCTATTTGACAGACTTAAAGGAAATCCACGTCCTTTGAAGAGCGAGAAATCACCTATACTTCTCATTGAAGTGGTACATAGTGGAATAAAGGTTACTACGGTGACCGAATATGGTAGCTCAGAAGATTCACATATAGCGCGTGTGTCGTTCACGGTTCATAAAGCCGGAGACTACAATATCTCAGTACTTGTTGATACAAAGCATATCCATGGTAGTCCATTTAAGAAAAGCTTTGAAGCAGGTAAGGGTGTTTGTGAGGTAATAACAGCTTCATTTCTGATCAGTGACCGCCTTTATAAGCCATGTGCTTCCTCTTTCACATCAAGAGTATACTTACCTCCCTAATACTTTTGATATTGCTAAATATCGGCTTTCACTCAATAAAACACTCAGATTAAAAACAGTTAGGTGCCCCTACTGGGCAGGGAGTCAGAGGTAGTCCGGCGGATGCTCGCCCCACCACCGCGCATGCGCCGACTACTACTTCCTCTTTGCTCATTTATTGGCAAAGGGTTACATGCGGTTTTGTTGTTTTCATACTTTTCTGCGCGTTGCCTTGTTTTTCGCTCACGTTTGACGTTTATTTTTGGTGGAAGCATGTCGGAAAGGGAGGATTCGCCTCTGGAGGGAGCGGGATCGCTTTATCAGGTGAATTCTTTGATATGCTAGCGTGTTTTGTCCCGGTTTAATGTATTTCCGGGACTCGCGCTTACCGTGATTAGCGCCTGATTATGTTGGGTTTTTACAACATGGTGCTTCATATGTCTCATTTCTCTTTGTGTTTTGTCCACAGGTATCGCATAGAAGCTTTGGTGGACTTTTCGGCACAAGAGGATATGTTTTCTCTCCACCACGGTTCCATTTCCTACTAATACTGTTAGGTTATCTAACCAAAAGATCTATGTTCAGTGAGTTGGAGGCCTGTTATAAAGGTCTTCTCACTTTGCCCTCTTGCTCCAATTCCTTCCCCTGAGGTGGAGAGAATGTAGAGGCGTACTATGGTGGAGTTCTCCGGTTCATCACGTTGGATGGTTTGTCTATACAAGGATCAGGTATCTAATTATAATGTAAACAAAAGGGGAGATAATTTCCCTTTTTGCCAATACTAGAATTGGAAGGAGTTATCTCTGTATATCTGATTGTTGTGTACTCGAAATGCCAATTCAACGGAAATGTTCCGTTTTTACTTATACAATTCGTTCTTGCTCTTGGTGCTTGTTGCGGATCGATTAATTTGGTCACGAGAGTGATGACGTCATAATCGGCCTTGGCCTTTTTATTAACAATTAACGTTTTGTCCATGGCTGGTTCTTCTTGATTTCTGATCTTGAGATCCTGTCCTCTCTTTTTAGTTGGTTTTGAGTTTGCTAACCTTAACTATCTTGCTCATTGTCCCTGTCCTTTGTCCTGTTTCAGAGACCTGGTTGCCCGTCCTGCGGGAGGTTTCTGAAAAGCCGCTTCGTCCCGCACTTGTGCTTCAGCTGCAGTCCCTGTGGACCGTTGCTGAAGTGCGACGTATGTAAGCTATGGGGGGGCGAATTAATGTCTGATTTTCTCGCATTGCAGGCAAGGGAGAAGGTAATGGAGGAAGAGAGGAAGAAGAAGGAGAAAGTGTGTAAGAAGGGTAAGAAGAAGGCCTCATCCGCGGTGGATATGGAGGCCTTCAGGTCCGAAATGTTGCAAGAGATGCAGAGGACAATAAAGGATCTGGTCCCAGAGTTGCTTCGTGGCATGCTCCCTGGGCCAGCTCCTTTGTTGTCCTCGGCATCTGCTTACGAGCAGGTGATCCCCGCCTCTGAATCCGGTCTCTTTAGGTCCGGTCCGGTTGTGGATTCAGAGGTGGCCCCTTTGTTGGGGGCAGTCCAAGGCCCTGGCAGCAGGCATGGCGCCGCGCCGAGGGGCCGTGGACAACGGTTGTTGCTGGGACCCGCGGTCTGCTCATCAGACCCCGGGTATCCGCGCGCCGAAGGTGCCAAACCCTCCTATGGCACCTTTCCTGGCCAGTCCGGGTTAGTTTTCTTTGCTGACCCGGAGTCTAATCTTTCTGGCCAGGAAGAAGAGGATCTCCTGCTGGGGTCGCCTTCTGAGGACGTGGCCATGGAATACGACGTCTGTGCACCCCTCGCGGGGAATGCAGGCGACGTGTTCCATGGTTCTACTCACGCAGGAGTAGATTTCACGGTCCAGAGGGTGTCCCCCGGGGCGGTGCTGTTGACCACGGATACCGCATACCTCGGCTTGCCGATGGTATGGCTGGTGCTGGTCAGACCCGTGGTAGAGCGGTGTTTACCCCGCGCTCTGCCACGGCGCCTGCTCCTGGTCAAGCCGCGGATTTTAGCATGCCTGCTCTCTCGGGCCCGCATGCTTTTCCAGGCTTGCCAGGGGTATCAGCTTACCCGCCGTCGACATCAACTGCGAGTGCTCTGGAGGAAGACGAAGGCCCTCGTCTAGTAGAGCGCTCGCAGTTAGCCACGGAGGAGGATTGGTCGGACGCTTGCCAGTGGCTGGTGAGTGTTCGGCCAGATCTACCCGTGGAGCTGCCGGCTAGCCAGCGTGACCATAGGCCGTGGTTAGCTGGTAGGCCGGCGGCTACCGCTATGCCATCTCTGCCGCTTGCTGAGCATGTCGTGGACATGTTCGAAGCGGCAGAGGCGTCCATTAAGGTGAATGGACGTCTCGCGAAGGCCCCTCGCGAGGTGGCGAAGCGGTGCCGCATCGTGCCCCCTGGATTACCAGCGGTACGGTGTGGTGCCAAAGCCGAGCGTTGATGATCGCGCGGCTTTGGGCGAAGATGCGCGGCCAGGCTCCCGTTCTGACACGGGAGTCTTGTGCTCGAACGCGTTGCGTTCGGCAAATGCCGCGCTGCGGGATGCGGAGGAGAGTGGGAGAGCGTCGATTGCCGCTCTATCCCACGTTTCCCAGCTGCTACAAGGGGTGGTAGCGGCTTCCGCATCACGCCAACCTAGCCCGGTGACAGTCCAGAGAGCCATTCAGGATGGTATCAACCTGGCTTTGGACTGTTTGACGCGGGCGGTAACCAGAAGTGTCCGGGCGAGGCGCACGTTTGCACTTGACAATCTGTGCCCGTCCCAGGACCTGTATAATAGGCTGCTGCGGACGCCTATGACAGGTCCTGGTCTCTTTGGAGGTGAGGGATGCAGGCACCTCCAGGAGACGGTCACTCTGGTTAATAACCAGAGGGCGCTGCGGGAACAGTTTGAGGTGCTCCGGCGGGAGCGTGTTCGCGCGGCACCCCCTGCGTATCGTCCTCTGCAGGCTCGAGGTGGTGCTGGCCAGGTCAGGGGCCAGCCACCGTCGCAACGTAGGCCTAGGCCACGGGCGATTCGGCCAGCAGTGAGGGGGGCGCAGGCTCCCCAGACCGCACCCAGCCAGACAGCAGCACCCGCGCACCGTGGTTGCGCGCGGCGCTGGGCGGGGCGCGCGGGGATCTGGTCGCGGGTAATCGGGGCCTGATGGCCTGGTTACGTACGCGGTGGGAACCACTCCGGTGTTTACAGGCCGAGAGAACAGTGCCACTCTGGCCCTCCTTATGTCCACCTCTATCCCTAGGTGGACCGTGTGGGGCGGTCCGTTTTGGCCCGCACCGCTTGCCAGAGTGGAAGCGGTTGACTCAGGACCGTTTTAGTCTTGCGATGGCTTTCGGTCGGGTAATCGTCCCGACTGGGTGACAGGCCCGCCATCGCGACTTGTCTCTCGCGCCGATCTGGACTCCCATTTCCACGGGATCCGGATCAGAGGGATTGTGTATAGAGGAGGAAATAAATTCCCTCATACTAAAAGAAGCCATTCAGCCGGCACAGAGGTGCCCGGGCTTCTATTCAAACCCTGTTCTTAGTAACAAAAAACACCGGAGGGTGGAGGCCGAATTCTCAACCTCAAGCCGTTGAACAAGTTCATCGAGACACCCAGTTTCAAGATGGAGACTGTGCGCTCTCGGTGTTGGCGGGGTTAGAGCGAGGGATGTGGACAGCGTCGATAGATTTGAAGGATGCTTATTTCCACAATTCCAACATCGTCGTGTCGT
>CM067373.1:30750152-30903873 GCA_034401795.1 Chaetoderma sp. LZ-2023a | reverse complement strand
GAAGAAGAATGCGAAGATGACGACATATGTCTCTCTGATACCAGATCCGAGCGCTATCGCAACATATGCGTTAGCTATCAGCTGGGTGAGAATTTATGCATACACATTCCCTCCAGCAATCCTGATTCCAAAAATTCTTCAGAAAATCAGACAGGAGGAGTGCCAAGTGCTTCTGATTGCCCCAAATTGCCCAAGCCGATCATGGTATACGGATCTGCTGGATCTTCTGGTCTGCAATCCGGTTCCTCTGCCTATGATGGACAATATTATCTATCTTCCAGGGCAAGGCCCTTCACAACAATCCATCAATGTTCAGATTGACTGCATGGATGTTGTCAAGGAATCTAGAATTAAGGATGGCTTTTCTGAGCAAGCAGCCATGTTCATGGCAAAAGCCAGAAGGGGGTCAGCCTCCAGAGCATATAATTATAAAAATCAACAGATTTGCTGAATGGTGCTTAAAAAAGATGTATTAATCCAATGGATTCATCTATTCAGGTAGTAGCCGATTTCCTCTGTCACCTGTATGATGCCTATAGCCTCAAGCCTAACTCTATTGCTGGCTATAAGTTCAGCTTTAATGTTAGTTATCCTTGCTTGGCTGATAGGGGAAAGTGATGAAGTAAGTACATTAAATACTTTAATGAAAGTCATGGGCAATCTAAGACCAAGGATTTCCCCCAGTGATTCCGTCATGGAGTTTATCTCTAGTGCTCCAGGTACTAGCTGATAAGCGAAACTCATGCCTTTTCAGCCGAGGCAGACCGTTATGTGGTTACAGGGGAAGGCCTTAAGCTTCTACATAGGATAAATTTCATGGTAAAATGAAATATCCAGGTCAACCCATTTTTTTTTACCTGCTTTGACTAGATATGATCCTAATTCAAAAGCATGGTGTCCAGGTCCGAGCATTAAACTGGTACAAACAACAATACTCAGGAATGGCGGACGGACCCAACAGTGTTATGGTTGTCATATATTGAACCACATGGCAGGGCGTCTAAAGACACCATTTCCAGGGTGGATTGTAGAGTGTATTAAATTTTGTCATAAATCCGCCACAGGGTAAACAAGTTGACTTAGCTAAGGCTGACAGTGTTCGCGGCGTAGTGGCTTCTACTGCCCTGTTTAATGGGGTCCCTGTGGATGATATGTCAGTAGCCCAGTGGCACAGTGAGTCTCGTTTTACCGACCATTACCTCCGTGACACCTCGAATCCTCTCGCCCTATCGATTTTGAAAAAATAATTTAGACGTACATATTTTGATGAGGTTCTCATTTTTTTTTACATATTTCACAATTTATGAATGGTAACAACCACTTACTTGGACTGCATCAGCCTTCACCAATGGGAAGATGATGACAGCAGCCAACTTCAACAAGGTCAGTCTTGTTTATGTGTTGTTCATTGTTGATTGTGTTTTCACATGACCCTTTGTTATTAATATGAATGATGGTACGTGTTTTATGTGGTTCATTCTTGAGAGTATACGAAAATGAAGCCTTTTCGTTTAATGTCCTATAATACATGGCACTTGAGCCTATGGGATGTTGAGGTCCTCTGTCTCCATCCCATGAAAAGGGTGGGTGGGGAGAGCGGCATATGACATACGGTCTTCTCTCAGCCATCGGTTGCGTTATCTGATGTTTAAATATATCCCTAGTTGTGTTTTCACACAATTTCAGAAGTTTAAGTGCCTTTAAACGCAGAAAAGAGCATAGGGAAGAGCTGGTCTTTTGACCATGCCTCCCTCCCGCCGAATCTCTGATGAATTCTGACAATATCAAGGAGTGTTAGGGAGGTAAGTATACTCCTGAAGTGGAAATAAACAAAATCACGGATTTCTTTTTCCACGAGAGAGTTGATACTTACCTCCCTAACATGGACCCAGCCTCTCTGTCCCGCAGAGGCTCGGTCTTCAGACTTTCTTAAAGTTGCATAGCGTCAGCCAATAAATTATTCAGAGAAAGTACTAGTCTGTGCATGCGCGGAGGTTTGGGCTGCCATCCTCCGGACTGCCATCTGACTACCTGCCCAATTAGGGGCACCTAACTTTTTTGATCTGAGTGTTTATTGAGTGAAAGTCGATATTTGGGAATATTCAAAAAGTGTTGTGGAGGTAAGTATCAACTCTCGTGAAAAAAGAAGTCCGTGATTTCGTTTTAGTTCAAGACAAGATGCTATCCCGAAGATTTTTGTGGCTAAAACTGGCAAAGAAACCATGCCATCTAAAATAAATTATCTTCACCATCATCGACGAGCCATAAGACATTGGCTTGTTATTGCCTCAGTGGATTGTGTCATCTTGTTTCTTTATATTTGTTACCATGCTGTGTCACTGATAATAAAACTACAATCTACATTAAAGTTCTCATGTCCCATTCAATGTAGACTCTTTTGCACGAGATATGAGATGCCTGCTGATTTCTGATCAATTTACCCAACATGCTATACTACTCGGCATGCAATGCTACCCAGCATGCAATTTTCTCACTCCATAAGCGTTGTAACTATTGGATGCCATATTCATTTACTCTATTGTCTGTATAGGCCAGGATTTCTCAAACAAAACCAACCCTCCTGCACGTCAACTAGTCATTTGTCCTCCCGCTCTGGAAGCATAAACATGCATGTAGAACGTATTCATGGCAGTACATTCGACAGGCCTGCATTTCAGTACTGTTCAGCACAAGTGTGTCAATTTCCAGAGGAAAATTAGAGAAAGCTTTATAAATATTTTGACAATAATTTGCGTGAGAAGTTACTGCTATTAATGGACAGCAACAACATTCAGTAAAATTATTGTCAAAATAATTATTAGGTAATCATAATATATAAATAAGGTCACATTTGGTAGATATACATCTGTGACACGGCTGTACGTTGTATATATCTGATTAATGGGCTTCTATTGCAGGTTGTATAAGTGCATAATGGAGATTTTGCGTCTTCTGAGAATCGAAATAAATTATTACTGTCAAAGCATGACAGGTGTCAGGGTGTTACCTATAAATTTCAGAAATATACATACTTATGTGGTGCTTCATTGTCATCCAGTGGCCCTTCATCATAGACAAATTTACCACTGGAATGGCTGGCGCGGTTACCGAGCCAGTCATTCCAGTGCTAAGTTCTCAAGATAGTCGTCTATTGGCCTCCAAAAGGAGATTCATCAAGATCATTGCAGAGGCTGGTTTTGCCCCTAAAGGGTTAACAATTAACCCTTTCACTCATATCAGCCAAAAATGGCTTATGCAGTGGTCCTGAAGAAGTCTATTTTTGAAATTTACCACTGGAATAACTAGCTCGATAACCGAGCCAGTCATTCCATTGGGTAAATTTTCCAAAACAGTGTCTTGGTCTGCAAATGGACATTTTTCTATGAGAAAATTGAAAATTTCTTCAACAAATTCGAGGGTTTAAATGGTTATGACTATGACAGCAACTGCAGATAATGGTAATTCTGCCACTGTGTAGTGCTTGTTACTTTGGTTTCCTTAATTGGGATGGAATGCAGAATGGGCTGGGTGGTGGATGGGGTGGGTTATCCAGCATCATTAATGCTATCCACATTACCTAGGCTCAGTACACAGTGGCGTCATCAGGAAAATCTTTAATTAGGGCGGGGTGGGCAGAGAGGCAGGCTTGGTCCAGGGAGAAGTTCTTTTGGAGGGTGTGGCAACCTCCAAAAAGGTGGGGTGGGTGAATGCACCCCCCCCCCCGAAAACTTTAATTAGATACTCTAAGCTGTTTCCTTATGCTTTCTAAATAAAATAACCATAGGCCTATATGAAATATTTTCATGCACATTTTTCGTTCTTGGAATTGTATTGTCGGTGTGATTGACAGCAAAAAATTATTTGGAATGCATTTTAAGTAAGGGTAGGGCTCTCTTTTTGGAGTTTAGCTTCTATTGTCAATCTTTGAGCACGTTCATAGATCACACTTAGTGCATAAAAACACTGTTAGGATTACCGACGCCATTCTTATTACTGTTATTACTCTTATTATATAGTTTATTTACTATCACAAAAACAGGTGCTTTCTCAATAATTTACACTTGCAGCGTTTTTCGCTTCGTGTACTGCATTTCAATACTAATATCTAAATCTCGGAAACATTTAAAAAAAGAAAAGTAAAGTTTGGATAATGTAACAGTTATATTTTCCTTAGCAACTAGTGAACGATATCGTAGCCATCAGATCCTCCTCTGAATCCGCCTCGTCATCGCTTTTCACGTCAATATCGGGTCTATTATGGGTTCTAACTGATTCTATGGTGTGAGATAAGTAACAAACTCCTGGTCAGACATTGCCTTTCTGTACAACGAAAAGGCAGACATGGACGGAAAAGGTACAAAAATTAGCAAATGTCAACTTGTCATCTATAATCAGTTGGTAATGGCAGATTTCGCTTCCTCTAAGATGACGTCACGCCGACCACGTGACACGTAGCTAGGTTTGACTGTACCAGTTTATTCTTAGAATCGGGATCAAATAAACAGATATTTTGTGGTCATATTCTCTATTTTATTCACAGCTCTACTCACTATTTTCCTGGTTTCAATACTGGCCATTGGCTATGTACTAATCTATATGTACATAGAGAAAATAAACTATCGTGTACAGAATGCAACAAAAGATGGCATCTTCAAATATTTACGCCGATATTACGGACGATCGTATAGCTGCCGTGTATGCTGGGAGCAGTGTGAACAACCAGAAACTGTTGGCAAGACTGTCAACTTTCAGATTAAAGTCAGTTTAATCATTTTTATTTTGAACTTTATTATAATTATTATAATTATTTTACTGAGGTATTCTCTAAGAGATCATATTTTCTCTGAGAAAATAGACATTTTGTTGACCTAATCTGACTACTGAATGGTTAAATATCACTAATCACTGTTTATAAGCAGTCATTAAACCTTTTAACCCTTAAATCTCAAGAAAATTTCAGTTTTCTCATACAAAATGTCCAAAATGCAGATCAAGAGATTATTTTTTTTAATTTATTCCTTGACTGACTGGCTCGGTTATCAAGCCAATCATTCCAGTGATAAATTGTATGATATATGAGTAATTAAGTCTGATGTGATATATGAGTGATTAAGTCTGATGTGATGTATGAGTGATTAAATCTGGTGTGATATATGAGTGGTTAAGTCTGGTGTGACATATGAGTGATTAAGTCTGGTGTGATATATGAGTGATTAAGTCTGGTGTAATATGTTAAGTCTGGTGTAATACATGAGATTACAGCTATTTCTGAATCACAGGGTGCTTTAGTGCTACTACTTGTGATATTGATAGCTTTTACATGTTTCATTTTCAGCTATTTGACAGACTTAAAGGAAATCCACGTCCTTTGAAGAGCGAGAAATCACCTATACTTCTCATTGAAGTGGTACATAGTGGAATAAAGGTTACTACGGTGACCGAATATGGTAGCTCAGAAGATTCACATATAGCGCGTGTGTCGTTCACGGTTCATAAAGCCGGAGACTACAATATCTCAGTACTTGTTGATACAAAGCATATCCATGGTAGTCCATTTAAGAAAAGCTTTGAAGCAGGTAAGGGTGTTTGTGAGGTAATAACAGCTTCATTTCTGATCAGTGACCGCCTTTATAAGCCATGTGCTTCCTCTTTCACATCAAGAGTATACTTACCTCCCTAATACTTTTGATATTGCTAAATATCGGCTTTCACTCAATAAAACACTCAGATTAAAAACAGTTAGGTGCCCCTACTGGGCAGGGAGTCAGAGGTAGTCCGGCGGATGCTCGCCCCACCACCGCGCATGCGCCGACTACTACTTCCTCTTTGCTCATTTATTGGCAAAGGGTTACATGCGGTTTTGTTGTTTTCATACTTTTCTGCGCGTTGCCTTGTTTTTCGCTCACGTTTGACGTTTATTTTTGGTGGAAGCATGTCGGAAAGGGAGGATTCGCCTCTGGAGGGAGCGGGATCGCTTTATCAGGTGAATTCTTTGATATGCTAGCGTGTTTTGTCCCGGTTTAATGTATTTCCGGGACTCGCGCTTACCGTGATTAGCGCCTGATTATGTTGGGTTTTTACAACATGGTGCTTCATATGTCTCATTTCTCTTTGTGTTTTGTCCACAGGTATCGCATAGAAGCTTTGGTGGACTTTTCGGCACAAGAGGATATGTTTTCTCTCCACCACGGTTCCATTTCCTACTAATACTGTTAGGTTATCTAACCAAAAGATCTATGTTCAGTGAGTTGGAGGCCTGTTATAAAGGTCTTCTCACTTTGCCCTCTTGCTCCAATTCCTTCCCCTGAGGTGGAGAGAATGTAGAGGCGTACTATGGTGGAGTTCTCCGGTTCATCACGTTGGATGGTTTGTCTATACAAGGATCAGGTATCTAATTATAATGTAAACAAAAGGGGAGATAATTTCCCTTTTTGCCAATACTAGAATTGGAAGGAGTTATCTCTGTATATCTGATTGTTGTGTACTCGAAATGCCAATTCAACGGAAATGTTCCGTTTTTACTTATACAATTCGTTCTTGCTCTTGGTGCTTGTTGCGGATCGATTAATTTGGTCACGAGAGTGATGACGTCATAATCGGCCTTGGCCTTTTTATTAACAATTAACGTTTTGTCCATGGCTGGTTCTTCTTGATTTCTGATCTTGAGATCCTGTCCTCTCTTTTTAGTTGGTTTTGAGTTTGCTAACCTTAACTATCTTGCTCATTGTCCCTGTCCTTTGTCCTGTTTCAGAGACCTGGTTGCCCGTCCTGCGGGAGGTTTCTGAAAAGCCGCTTCGTCCCGCACTTGTGCTTCAGCTGCAGTCCCTGTGGACCGTTGCTGAAGTGCGACGTATGTAAGCTATGGGGGGGCGAATTAATGTCTGATTTTCTCGCATTGCAGGCAAGGGAGAAGGTAATGGAGGAAGAGAGGAAGAAGAAGGAGAAAGTGTGTAAGAAGGGTAAGAAGAAGGCCTCATCCGCGGTGGATATGGAGGCCTTCAGGTCCGAAATGTTGCAAGAGATGCAGAGGACAATAAAGGATCTGGTCCCAGAGTTGCTTCGTGGCATGCTCCCTGGGCCAGCTCCTTTGTTGTCCTCGGCATCTGCTTACGAGCAGGTGATCCCCGCCTCTGAATCCGGTCTCTTTAGGTCCGGTCCGGTTGTGGATTCAGAGGTGGCCCCTTTGTTGGGGGCAGTCCAAGGCCCTGGCAGCAGGCATGGCGCCGCGCCGAGGGGCCGTGGACAACGGTTGTTGCTGGGACCCGCGGTCTGCTCATCAGACCCCGGGTATCCGCGCGCCGAAGGTGCCAAACCCTCCTATGGCACCTTTCCTGGCCAGTCCGGGTTAGTTTTCTTTGCTGACCCGGAGTCTAATCTTTCTGGCCAGGAAGAAGAGGATCTCCTGCTGGGGTCGCCTTCTGAGGACGTGGCCATGGAATACGACGTCTGTGCACCCCTCGCGGGGAATGCAGGCGACGTGTTCCATGGTTCTACTCACGCAGGAGTAGATTTCACGGTCCAGAGGGTGTCCCCGGGCGGTGCTGTTGACCACGGATACCGCATACCTCGGCTTGCCGATGGTATGGCTGGTGCTGGTCAGACCCGTGGTAGAGCGGTGTTTACCCCGCGCTCTGCCACGGCGCCTGCTCCTGGTCAAGCCGCGGATTTTAGCATGCCTGCTCTCTCGGGCCCGCATGCTTTTCCAGGCTTGCCAGGGGTATCAGCTTACCCGCCGTCGACATCAACTGCGAGTGCTCTGGAGGAAGACGAAGGCCCTCGTCTAGTAGAGCGCTCGCAGTTAGCCACGGAGGAGGATTGGTCGGACGCTTGCCAGTGGCTGGTGAGTGTTCGGCCAGATCTACCCGTGGAGCTGCCGGCTAGCCAGCGTGACCATAGGCCGTGGTTAGCTGGTAGGCCGGCGGCTACCGCTATGCCATCTCTGCCGCTTGCTGAGCATGTCGTGGACATGTTCGAAGCGGCAGAGGCGTCCATTAAGGTGAATGGACGTCTCGCGAAGGCCCCTCGCGAGGGTGGCGAAGCGGTTGCCGCATCGTGCCCCTGGATTACCAGCGGTACGGTGTGGTGCCAAAGCCGAGCGTTGATGATCGCGCGGCTTTGGGCGAAGATGCGCGGCCAGGCTCCCGTTCTGACACGGGAGTCTTGTGCTCGAACGCGTTGCGTTCGGCAAATGCCGCGCTGCGGGATGCGGAGGAGAGTGGGAGAGCGTCGATTGCCGCTCTATCCCACGTTTCCCAGCTGCTACAAGGGGTGGTAGCGGCTTCCGCATCACGCCAACCTAGCCCGGTGACAGTCCAGAGAGCCATTCAGGATGGTATCAACCTGGCTTTGGACTGTTTGACGCGCGGGCGGTAACCAGAAGTGTCCGGGCGAGGCGCACGTTTGCACTTGACAATCTGTGCCCGTCCCAGGACCTGTATAATAGGCTGCTGCGGACGCCTATGACAGGTCCTGGTCTCTTTGGAGGTGAGGGATGCAGGCACCTCCAGGAGACGGTCACTCTGGTTAATAACCAGAGGGCGCTGCGGGAACAGTTTGAGGTGCTCCGGCGGGAGCGTGTTCGCGCGGCACCCCCTGCGTATCGTCCTCTGCAGGCTCGAGGTGGTGCTGGCCAGGTCAGGGGCCAGCCACCGTCGCAACGTAGGCCTAGGCCACGGGCGATTCGGCCAGCAGTGAGGGGGGCGCAGGCTCCCCAGCCGCACCCAGCCAGACAGCAGCCCGCGCACCGTGGTGCGCGCGGCGCTGGGCGGGGCGCGCGGGGATCTGGTCGCGGTAATCGGGCCTGATGGCCTGGTTACCGCGGTGGGAACCACTCCGGTGTTACAGGCCGAGAGAACAGTGCCACTCTGGCCCTCCTTATGTCCACCTCTATCCCTAGGTGGACCGGTGGGCGGCCGTTTGGCCGCCCGCTTGCCAGAGTGGAAGCGGTTGACTCAGGACCGTTTAGTCTTGCGATGGCTTTCGGTCGGGTATCGTCCCGACTGGGTGACAGGCCCGCCATCGCGACTGTCTCTCGCGCCGATCTGGACTCCCATTCCACGGGATCCGGATCAGAGGTTGTGTATAGAGGAGGAAATAAATTCCCTCATACTAAAAGAAGCCATTCAGCCGGCACAGAGGTGCCCGGGCTTCTATTCAACCCTGTTCTTAGTAACAAAAAACACCGGAGGGTGGAGGCCGATTCTCAACCTCAAGCCGTTGAACAAGTTCATCGAGACACCCAGTTTCAAGATGGAGACTGTGCGCTCGGTGTTGGCGGGGTTAGAGCGAGGGATGTGGACAGCGTCGATAGATTTGAAGGATGCTTATTTCCACATTCCCATAGAGAGGAGTTTCCGTCGATTCCTGAGATTTGCATTTCAGGGCCGGCGGTGGGAATTCAGGGTGTTACCCTTCGGAATTTCCACGGCTCCTCGGGTCTTCACCCGTGTGGTTCTCGCGATCACTGCATACCTCCGCAGGAGAAGCATAGCAGTCCACACGTACATAGACGACTGGCTATTGAAAGCACACACCCGGGAAGCGTTGTCCGCCAATCTGGTGATTGTTTTGAAAACTCTCTCGGACTTGGGCTGGATAATCAATTTCCCGAAATCAGAGCTAACTCCATCCCAGAAGTTTGTTTACCTGGGCATGTTCTTCGATCTGGAGACGGGGTATGTGTACCCCACTCAGGAGAGGGTTCAAGTACTCATCTCGGTAATTCAGTCGGTGTGCGACAGTCGTCATGTCCTGGCACGGGTTTACTTGAGAATGCTGGGCTTGATGGTTTCTTTGGAACCAGTCATTCCACAGGCCGCCTTGCGCAGGCGTCCGATCCAGTTGTTTCTCATGACACAGTGGACCCAGAGTTCAGGTTCGCTGGACTCGAACGTGCCGGTGTTGGCGCCTCTGATTCACCACCTGCAATGGTGGTTGAATACAGAGAATCTCTTGCTGGGGGTTTTGCTAACCCCTCCCCACCCTCAGGTGACTGTGTATACAGATGCATCGATGGAGGGGTGGGGAGCTTGTCTGGAAGAGTCCACAGTATCAGGGCTTTGGGATCTGGATCAGTCCAAGGAACATATCAATCTACTAGAGCTAAGAGCAGTAGTCCTGGGCCTGGAACATTTCTTACAGAAAGTTCAGGGCAAGATTGTTCTAATTCGTTCAGACAACTCAACAGTAGTGACTTACATAAACCGCCAGGGCGGAACGAAGTCGCCCAGTCTCTGTATGATGACATGGGGACTGCTTTGTTGGTGCCTGGATCATGGGATCACCTTGAAAGCAGTTCATATTCCGGGGAGGTTAAATCTGCTAGCAGACTCATTGAGCCGAAGGATGAGTGTTTTACCCACGGAATGGCAACTAAATCAATGTGTGGCGGATCGTCTGTTCGACCATTGGGGGAAACCCAACATAGATTTGTTCGCGATGAAGAAGAATGCGAAGATGACGACGTACGTCTCTCCGATTCCAGACCCAAGCGCTTTCGCAACAGATGCGTTAGCTATCAGCTGGGAGGGAATGTATGCATACGCATTCCCCCCAGCAATCCTGATTCCAAAGGTGCTTCAGAAAATCAGGCAGCAGGAGTGCCAAGTGCTTCTGATCGCCCCGGATTGGCCAAGCCGATCGTGGTATACGGATCTGCTGGACCTTCTGGTCTGCAATCCGGTTCCGCTGCCTCTGATGGACAACCTTATCTTCCAGGGCAAGGCCCTTCACGACAATCCGTCAATGTTCCGATTGACTGCGTGGATGTTGTCAAGGAATCTAGAATTAAGGAGGGCTTTTCTGAGCAAGCGGCCATGTTTATGGCCAAAGCCAGGAGGGGGTCAACCTCCAGAGCATATAATTATAAAATCAACAGATTTGCAGAATGGTGCTCAAAAAGATGTATTGATCCAATGGAATCATCTATTCAGGTAGTGGCTGATTTCCTCTGTCACCTATATGATGCCTATAGCCTCAAGCCTAACTCTATTGCTGGTTATAAGTCAGCTTTAATGACTGTTATTCCTTGCTTGGCTAATAGGGGGAGTGATGAAGTAAGTACATTAAATGTATTAATTAAAGGCATGGGCAATCTAAGACCAAGGAATCCTCCACTGATTCCGTCTTGGAGTTTATCACTGGTGCTCCAGGTACTAGGTGATAAGCCTTTTGAACCACTTAGTTCCATTTCTATGAAAATGTTAACTCTTAAAACTGTATTTTTAATTGCTGCGGCCTCGGCTAGGCGTAGGAGTGAAATTCACGCCTTATCAGCCGAGGTTGACCGTTTTGTGGTTACAGGGGAAGGCCTTAAGCTTCTACCTAGGATTAATTTCTTGTCTAAAAATCAGTCATTGAAATATCCAGGTCAACCTATTTTTTTGCCATCTTTAACTAGATATGATCCTAATTCTAAAGTATGGTGCCCCGTACGGGCGCTGCTCCGGTACAAACAGCGTACTTCGGAGTGGCGTACCGACCAGTCAGCGTTATGGTTGTCATATATTGAACCCCATGGTAGGGCGTCTAAGGACACCATTTCTAGGTGGATTGTGGAATGTATTCAATTTTGTCACAAATCCGCCACCGGGCGACAGGTTGACGTGGCCAAGGCTCACAGTGTCCGCGGTGTCGTGACATCCACTGCCCTTTTTAATGGGGTCCCTGTGGATGATATTATGTCAGTGGCTCAGTGGCACTGTGAGTCTAGTTTTACAGACCATTACCTCCGTGACACCTCTAACCCTCTCGCCTTGTCGATTTTGAAACAATAACCGCTTTATGTTTGTGAAGAGTGCCTCCGCATTGCTTATATACTTCGCCATTCAGCGACGGTGACAACCACTTGTCGGGACTGTATCATCCTTCTCTGCTGGAGTCATGATGACAGCTTCCTAGGACAACAAGGTCAGTCTTGTTCATGTGTTGTTCATTGTTTGTATTGTCACGTTACCCAGTGTTATTAATATGGTGATGGTTTATGTGGGTTGTGGTTCTTTATAGAGAGTATACGAAAATGGAGCCTTTTCGTCTCTGTCCTATAGTACTTAGCACTAGTACGAAGAGAGCGTGTAGGACATTGAGGTCATTTAATCTTCCTCCCAAGGGAGGGGGGGGGAGCGCATATGACAAATCGGTCATCTCTCAGGCATCGGTTGTGTTATCCGATGGTTTATCAAATCCTGACTGTGTTTTCACACAGTTTCAGACGTCATAAGTGCCTTAAAACGCTTGAAAGCGTATAGGGAAGAGCTGGTCTTTTGACCTCGCCTCCCTCCCGCCAGATTCACTTTCGAATTCTGGCAATATCAAAAGTATTAGGGAGGTAAGTATACTCTTGATGTGAAATAAACGAAATCTAGGATTTCTTTTTTCACGAGAGAGTTGATACTTACCTCCCTAGATACTGACCCGGCCTCTCCGCCCCACAGAGGCTCGGTCTTCAGGCTCTTGGTAGTTGCATGTGTTAGCCAATAAATGAGCCAGAGGAAGTAGTAGTCGGCGCATGCGCGGTGGTGGGGCGAGCATCCGCCGGACTACCTCTGACTCCCTGCCCAGTAGGGGCACCTAACTGTTTTTAATCTGAGTGTTTTATTGAGTGAAAGCCGATATTTAGCAATATCAAAAGTATTAGGGAGGTAAGTATCAACTCTCTCGTGAAAAAAGAAATCCTAGATTTCGTTTAAACTACGCACCGTGCCTTTGTGATGTAATCCAATAGCTATAAAGACAAGTATGTTAATATATTTCTATAAGAAATATAGAAGTCACCTGCCCCCTCCCCCCCCCCCCCCAGCAAATCTGTGGCCCATTGTACTCCTCAACAGCATACAGAAAATCCTATCCAATGTTACTCTATGCCGCATCCGAGACAAGATCGATGACTTCACTGGATCATGTCAAAGTGGCTTCAAATGTGGACGCAGCTGCGCAGACATTGTATGGGCTCAACACATGCTTATGTCGGTAGTCATGTCCAAACACTGGGATTTCCACAAAATGAGCATTGACATGTCACAAGCCTTCAACACAATTAAACACTCAAAGATCCTAGATATACTACGCCAGGCCAGTTGCAATGAAGATGAGCTACGACTAGTGAGACTAATGCTTGCAGACACCAAGCTGATAGTACGAGTCAAGTCAGTGAAGTCTGTGGAGTTTGAGACATCAATCGGCTTCCAACAGGGAGATGGTCTGTTTCCAGTGCTTTTCACCTGTTATCTTGCTGCTGCATTGAAATCCTTATGGGACAGTTCCACAAGACCAACCCCCCCCAGTGTCATTACTGGGTATGCCGCTGAGATGGAATATACTGCAACAATGTGCTTACAGGGGAACACAAGCGCCTCCTTATCACTCCTACCATACTGCAACAGAGCTTACAGGGGAACACAAGCGCCTTGTTATCACTCCTACCAGACTGCAACAATGTGCTTACAGGGGAACACAAGCGCCTCCTTATCACTCCTAACATACTGCAACAAAGAGCTTACAGGGGAACACAAGCGCCTCCTTAGCCTGCCTACCATACAGTGACTGCAACAAAGAGCTTATAGGGGAACACAAGCGCCTCCTTATCACTCCAACCATACTGCAACAAAGAGCTTACAGGGGAACACAAATGCCTCCTTATCACTCCTACCATACTGCAACAAAGAGCTTACAGGGGAACACAAGCGCCTCCTTATCGCTCCTACCAGACTGCAACAATGTGCTTACAGGGGAACACAAATGCCTCCTTATCACTCCTACCAGACTGCAACAAAGAGCTTACAGGGGAATACAAGCGCCTCCTTATCACTCCTACCATACAGTGACTGCAACAAAGGGTTTATAGGGGAACACAAGCGCCTCCTTATCACTCCTACCATACTGCAACAATGTGCTTACAGGGGAACACAAGTGCCTCCTTATCACTCCTACCATACTGCAACAAAGAGCTTACAGGGGAACACAAGCGCCTTCTTATCACTCCTACCAGACTGCAACAATGTGCTTACAGGGGAACACAAGCGCCTCCTTATCACTCCTACCATACTACAACAAAGAGCTAACAGGGGAACACAGGCGCCTCCTTAGCCTGCCTACCATACAGTGACTGCAACAAAGAACTTATAGGGGAACACAAGCGCCTCATTATCACTCCAACCATACTGCAACAAAGAGCTTACAGGGGAACACAAGTGCCTCCTTATCACTCCTACCAGACTGCAACAATGAGCTTACAGGGGAACACAAGCGCCTCCTTATCACTCCTACCATACTGCAACAAAGGGCTTACAGGGGAACACAAGCGCCTCCTTATCACTCCTACCATACTGCAACAAAGAGCTAACAGGGGAACACAAGCGCCTCCTCAGCCTGCTTACCATACAGTGACTGCAACACAGAGCTTACAGGGGAACACAAGCGGCTCCTTATCACTCCTACCACACTGCAACAATGAGCTTACAGGGGAACACAAGTGTCGCAGTATCTGTCCTACCATACTGCAACAAAGAGCTTAAAGAAGAACACAAGGGCTTCCTTAGTCTGCCTGCCATACTGGAACAAAGTGCTTACAGGGGAACACAAGCACCGCCTTATCACTCATACCAGTCTGCAACAAAGAGCTTAGGGGGGAACACAAGCGCCTCCTTATCACTCCTACCATACTGCAACAAAGAGCTTACAGGGGAACACAAGCGCCTCCTTATCACTCCTACCATACTGCAACAAAGAGCTTACAGGGGAACACAAGCGCCTCCTTATCACTCCTACCATACAGTGACTGCAACAAAGAGCTTACAGGGGAACACAAGCGCCTCCTTAGCCTGCCTACCATACAGTGACTGCATCAAAGAGCTTACAGGGGAACACAAGCGCCTCCTTGTCACTCCTACCAGACTGCAACAACGAGTTTACAGGGGAACACAAGCACCTTCTTATCGCTCCTCCCAGACTGCAACAATGAGCTTACAGTGGGACACAAGTGCCTTCTTATCACTCCTACCTTACTGCAACAAAGAGCTTATATGGGAACACAAGCGCCTCCTTATCTCCTACCATACTGCAAGAAAGAGCTGAAACGGGAACACCAACAGAGCTCAGGATCAAACAGTGCCAAATGATGCTTTTCTCCAATTTAATTGAGATAAAATATGTTATTTGCCTGTGATCGAATTCCTAAATAGTAAATTTCGCCACGGAAAGGCATTTTCTTCAATTTCGATGAAAACATGGAGTGATATCATCACGTGAATGATTGGGGTGATATGACATCTATGATCTAGGGGTGTGCGATATTGCTCTAGACAATATCGCGATTTATACTGCATCTAAAATCACGATAGTCCTTTATGTCACAATGTTGAGAGAAATCTTGGTGGTTATTTAATATGTGTAAGTACACCTACAAATAGGTAATATAGTGTCAATGAAAATCAGCTTAAAACTGTTGAATATTTTGCAGTTACTCTGTCTGGAAGCTGTTGCTGCTTTAGACATCTTCCAGTCCAAGCAATTTCAAAATATTCATCATGTCACCGTAAATCTGTGCCGATTCTCCGATTTTTGCAGTTTATCATTGGAAAATATCGTGATCTTGTATCGAATCGTGATATATCGACATATAGAAAATTGTGGACCTCTAATGACATCATCACGTGAATGATACATTGTTGTTGATGATTGATAGTTCAACACTTCTCATTCCAACATCACCATATTTTAAATGATACAATACTTTAGTTATTATGCTAGTAGGTACTTAAATGGACCTTTCCAGAGTAATGACGTCATATGACGTCATAATCAGCTAAGCGGCGTGTATGATGACCTCATAATCATTACGTTATAAATGATTCAATATTGCCCGTCTTTAACTCTTAAAAGTCTGACACGTTGTAAGAATTGTATGTTTCTACTATTTAATAATCATGCTGTTGAATATTTTGAAACTAATTTGACTAATTAGTTTCAGTCTAATTAGTTTCAAATATTCAGCAGCATGCCTGTATAGTTTTCTGGAAATTGATAGTCAGGGAGTTCAGAGATCGATCGATCTCAACACGATCGTGGTATGGGCGGAGCTTAGCTAGAGATGGGCGGGGCATAGCTGAAAATGGAAAGGTCCATTGAAGCTGATGTCCCGCTTAGTAGCCTTATTGAAGGCCAGTTTATTCTTATCGTTGATAATTCACACAATGACATCATAGCCTGAATTTTGTGGGTTTAAAAATCGATGATTTTAACCGAAGTGTTAATATTGAATGGGATTATGAAAATTTGTCTAATTCATAAAATATGATAAAAGCCTATATTGTTGGAGATTTTTATTGAAAGTTTCACAGGGATTTCACTCAACATTTAACTCAACACGGTATTATATGGAATTTACATAGAGCTTATAAAACCTATGTATATTCCTAACGTATTCTGTCGAAATATTTATTCTTGTCATATCTAAGATTTATAATTTGCCTATTGCAGGGCCTATTGATGCATCTAAATCCGGGTTCATGCATTATAATTCCATGGTTGTCTGCACCCAGGGTTCCTCACACTCACTCATCATAGAAACTAGGGATTCTTATGGTAACTTAGCATCATATAATGTGGACCAACGTGACTACTTCAAAATCAAAGTGACAAAGGTGAGACACATATTATTCATAACTCTATATGATTTAAGTCAAATCTGCTATGAAGACCACCTGCCATAAGAAGGTATGATATACAGATTCTTTCCCTTCGCCATATTCATCATTAAGCCTTTAATGATCATGACTGCTCAAGAACAAAGATTTTTGCTCAGTAAATGTCCATTTGCAGCCATGAGAAGTATATTTTTGAGAATTTACCACTCAAATGACTGGCTTGGTTATCGAGCCAATCATTCCAGTGATAAATTTTCAAAAATTGTCTTTCCTTAACAGACAAATAGACATTTCTTAAGGTAACTGTCGAAGACATTTTTGGTTGGCTTGAGCATTTAAAAGTTAAATGATCATGTACAGTCTCTGGTGACGTTAGATTGTCAGATCTCTTGTTATTATCTCACCTGGTCTGAAGTTTGTTCATGGGAAGTTCACATGTCAAAAAACATGGCCACTGGGGACCAATCAAAATGTAGTGTGTTTGGTGGACATATTGGATTTGTTTATTTAATTGATTTTGAAGCCTAAATTGGTTTCATGTAGGTTTTGGGTTCCATATTATGATTTCAAATTTTCCGCTTTAGAAACTGTCAGATAAATGGTTTGGCGTCCATTTTGGATTTTTCACGTAAAAAACTCCCTTGGTAGGCCTAAAGCAAAGTGAAATTTTAAATGTCTGGACTGATTTTTACCAAATTTGGTGGGACACATCCTTGCTCTTGTTGCAGGCCAAACCTTAGTGGTCTACTTATAGTCTACTGTCTAGTTGAAATGCCTATGCTCCAAACGAGTGCTACAGGCCTCTTGGCCATCCTGTATCCTCATCTATTCTAGTAGAATGTGTTATATAGCATTTGCATTTTCTGTGTGTCCATTTGTTCATCTGGACAACCTACAGGAATGTATGATAAGTGACATAGAATGTAGCATTGAGTCACTATGAAGGCCACATAGAGCTTCATCTCGTCTTGTTCCCTGCCTCTACATCTTCTATCATGAATAAAGTGACATTCCAGAGAATCATGTATTAATCTATACAGTGCAATATCTATAGCGTGGAGAGCCACTATATGACTTACATGGCCCCATCGAGGATGCTCAAGATATATGCGTACCAGTGTTCTGGTGTACAGCAATTTAAGCCTAGCATTACTGGTGTTTGACAGACATTCATACATTAACCATTTCATCGATAAATCCCTGAAAAAGTATATTCTTAAATTTATTTTGTTTCTTATTTTAAATCCTTTGGAAGTCGTCTATGCTATGTTTGATGGATTTTGTAAAGTTGTCATCCTGGTTGATGTCACACCCTGCCACAATATCTGGCACTTCATTGTCTTAGTTTCTCCAACTTTGATGTACTAGAGAGCAGAAACAGACATTAATAAGCTGTTGAATATTTTAAAATTAATTTGACTTGAGGTTGTCACAATCTAAATTAACAATAATTTCCTCTCAAATCATTTTAAAAATTTTCTACGGCTTACTTGTATAATTGCTTTAAAATGGCGATATTGGAATTACACTTTCTTTAGGAATAACAAAGTTTGACCACAAAAACATCCATTACCGTTCAATCACTACTTGCTAAATCAATTATCTGCATTTAGCTACCAGAGTAAGATTTTTATGCTTGCATACACTCCTGCCCATGCCTATTCCTATTAATATGGACTCTCAACCAGGCTACTGGTTAGGTCCATCTCCAGTATATTGTCTGATATAGACTGGCACCAGTCTGTACTCACTCCATAGTGACGCCTGTCACTAAGCGCGCTTGCGCATGCGCACTGGAGTCCAAATAGGAAACAGATTCACTTTTCAATTATTCTGCAAGCAGAATAACTGCCTAAATATTATCAGAAAGTTTTTAAAGCTTTGCGCTGTGTCAGCTTACTATTGAAGGACTTCGTCATGTTAGATATGCCTACTATGAAGTCTATCCTCCCTAAATTATGTTTTTGGAAGTATTTCGTGGTTATGTTGAACTTTATAACTATGTATATAAATGTTACCGGTTTTCGTGGGGTTTTGTTTTCGTGGTAACAACCTTAATATGCCTAAGTCGTCATTATCTAAAATCCATCTATTACTCCAATGAGCCCTTATTCACTTTCTGTTTAGTGCATTACAAGGAATTACGTTTATTTCCCTATGAAAGATTGTTTTCTTGTCGTTAGGGATTTTTTAATTTGAACTTTTCTGGCCTTTCATTGAAATGCGTTTGCATGTTTCTAGACTCTTTTTAACGAAATACCAAGCTGTATGCTTCTTTGTAATCTTTTTTCGTTTTTAGGAGTCTGTTTAAATGACCGATAAAATCAAGTGCACGTCCTCAATGTGTGACCAAGTTCACTCTGCGGAGTATGGAGGACATGTCTGTTCAAAGTGCACTACGTGTACCCCCACGACGATGTTGCGGGATTTGCATAGGGTGGTCTGCATCCGTATCTAAGGTTTTCTTTAAAGGTTATTCGTCTAAACAAGCGCTGCCCTCTGGTCGTTCTTCCCCCAACCCCGTTGCTGTTAAGTCTAAAGCTGTGTCTTTTGCTAAATCTAATGTATCTAAACCATCAGCAACGAAGGGGGGTGGGGGGGGGGGGGCTTCTTCGGCAAATTCTGAAGCCGTTTTAGTTTTGTATGCAAGATTCGACTCATCTGCATCTGTTCTGATCAATAAGCTCTCGAACGTGAACTCGAGCAGGTCACCGGGTCAAACCCACGTGAGTCTTGAGGTTGAAAATGTGAAGAAAAGGCATGACCCTCAAGCAGTGGTGGCAGCGGCGGAAGCCCCCGTCCTAAACACATATGCCAATGTCAAAGTCTTAGTCATTCTGGTTGTCAGAAATGTCCACAGATCGCCTGTAGCTAGTGTTGATCAGTTGTAGTGGACTCTGGTCCTCAGGACACGGGTTTATTTCCATTTTCCGGATCTTCCGTTCCTTCCGTATCCGGCCTGACTTCCGGTTTTACAGGACATCCGGGTCTTCAAGATCTGGTTCCTATTTCCGTTTCGGTCTTAGCAGCGCTTCCGGTCATACTGGATATCCGGGGCCTTTGGACCCTTATTATTTTACCTCTTCCGGTAGGAGCGCTTCCATTTCCGGTTTGGATTCTGGTCTGTACACTTCCGCTTCCGGTTCTAGGGGTGTACTTCCGGGTCGTTTAGATCTGGATAGACTTCCGCTTCCGGTTGGGACGTAACATCCGGTATAGCGAACAGTCATAGTCGGTTAGCCTAGACTAAGAATTTATCCACGCGTCAACCTACGCTTCCATTTTCAGTTTCTTCTTTAGATGCGAAGAATTTTTCAGTGGATAGGCGTAATGAGTTTGATGATAGGAATTTTGTAGGCTCTGGTTCTGTATTTTCTCAGTCTTTTTCTCATGATTCATTAGTTTCTAATTATGGTTCTTCCCTTTCATCTCAGGTAGTTGATGTTGATTTGTCTTCTTCTGCTCCTTCTTTTCGTGATGCTGTCTTGAATCCCTCTGCCTCGCAGCCTCCTTTTTTCTCTTCCTCCTCTCATCCTCCAGGTTTTAAATCTATTCCTTCTTCCTCTTCTTCTCTTTCAGCTAAGGATTTTTCGTCCAGTCATGTGTCTAATTCGTCATCTCTTTTTCAATCATCTATTCCTCCTCCTCCTGTATTCTCCCGTCTTTCTTCATCTATTGATTCTTCTCAGGGATCCTTAGATCCTTCTTCTCCCTCTGTTCTTCCAATTTCTTCTCTTCCTCCTTCCTCTTCTGGCTCTCCTTCCTTTGATCATCTTAATCGATTGTTTCCGTTGTCTTCTAGTCAGGATCTTGGTATGGATTCTTTTCCTTCCAATCAAATTTCATCCTTTCCTGAGTCTTCTAGAAGACCCTGTTCTCCTATTTCCTCTAGAGCGGCTGAATCTTTAGTCTCTGGTAATTCCTCTCTTCTCATCTCTTCTTCCTAAAGGTTTTGTCCGGTCAGAGCCTCTTCGGAAGACTGGTCCATGGCTCACAGGTGGATCGCCTCTACTCTTTCCCTTCCTCTTAAGGAGGAATTTTCTATTGACCCTCCTTCTTTCGGGTCTGCTCTTTCTATGTCTGATTCTTCTCAAGTTCTCCCTATTGATAACTTAGTCGTAGATATGCTGGATTTCTTCGTTAATGATGTTAACTCTAAGGAGTTTTCTCTTTGTTCTAAATTCGATGCGCCTGTTCAGGTCCCAAAGAAGATTATTTGAAGGTTGCTACTCCTCAGTCTCTTTCTGGCCCCTCCTGCGATGTCTTTTCACTTCAAGAGTATTAAAAAGGTTAGGTGCCCCTACTGGGCAGGGAGTCAGAGGGCAGTCCAGCGGATGCCAGCCCCACCACCGCGCATGCGCAGACTAGCACTTCCTCTGCTAATTTATTGGCAGAGGGACAACACATGTTTTCCATGCTTTAAGCTTTTCTAAGCAATTCTAAGTCAAATAATCAAAATATTAGAAGTGTAATCACCTGTAAGAGATGGCAGATCGTTCTATTACGCCGGAGGAGGGCCCAGGACCTATCCATCAGGTGACTTCTAGTATATTTTAGCGAGTTATTCCCGTTGTAATGTGTTTCCGGGACTCGCGTTTATCGAGATAAGCGCCTAATATAGTTGGTTTATTTCAAAATGGTGCTATGTAATACTAATCTCTCTTTGTGTTTATGTACTCAGGTATCTGTCTATGATTGTACAGGACATCACATCAATAGAGGGTTTGTTTTCTCTCCACCAAGGTTCCATTTACTACTAATACTGTTAGGTTATCTAACCAAAAAGTCTATGTCCAGTGATTTGGAGGCGTCGTAAGAAGGTCTTCTCACTTTGCCCTCTTGGTCCAATTCCTTTCCCCATAAGGTGGAGAGAGTTAAGAGGTCATAGTCTTGGTGGAGTGTTCCAGTTCATCAGATTGGATGGTTTGTCTATGCAAAGAATCAGGTATTCTAGTTAATGATAGAGGCACGTCTCTTATATTTGAGAATAATTATATAAACTTTTGCCATTTTATCATTGTTTATCTGATGTTTGTGTAGCCTGAATATTCTATCCTTTCTAGTCAGGATGTTCTGGATATGAATACAATTCGTCCTTACACCTGGATGTTTGTTTTCGGATCGATTTAATATCTTTTTTGAAATTATGACGTCATAATCAGCCTTGCACTTTATTAACAATTAAAGTTTTGCCCAACGCTGGTTTTTTAATATCTGATAGGTGCTCTTTATGAACACCTTTTCCTCTCCTTTTATTTTGGTTTTGAGTTTTCTAACCTTAACTAAAATACTCATTGTCTTCGTCTTCTGGCCTGTTTCAGAGACCTGGTTGTCCGTCTTGTGGTCGCTTCCTCAAAGAAAGATTTATCCCACATTTATGTTTCCAGTGTAGTCCTTGTGGCCCATTACTTAAATGTGATGTATGTAAGCCATGGGGGTGGGGTGGGTGGAGGCGATCTAATGGCAGATATTTTATCATTGCAGGTGAAGGATAAGATCGTGGAGGAAGAGAGAAAACAAAAGAGAGAGGTAACGAGTAAAAAGGGTAAGAGGAAGGCCTCGTCCTCAGTGGACATGGAGGCCTTCCGTAGTGAGATGTTGGGAGAGATGAAGAGGACAAGCAAGGATTTGGTTCCAGAGTTGCACCGTAGCATGCTTCCTGGATCAAATCCTTTGTTGTCCTCTTCATCTGCTTCGGAGCAGATAATCCCCGCCTCTGAATCTGGTTTCTTTAGGGCTCTACCAGTTTTCGATGATTCAGAGGTGGCCCCATTAGAGGGGGCGTTCCAGGACACTGGCAGCAGGCTTGCCGCGCCGGTGGTCCGTGGACGGTTGTCGCTGGAACCTGGTGCCTGCTTATCAGCCCAGGGGTATCCGCACACCGCAGGTGCCAGTACCTCCTATGGCACCTTTCCTGGCCAGTCTGGGTTAGCTCTCTTTGCTGACCCGGAGTCTAATCTTTCTGGCCAGGAAGAAGAGGATTATCTGCTGGGTTCTCCTTCTGATGTCGTGACCATGGACATTGACGTCTATGCACCCCTCGCGGGATAATACAGGCAACATTGTCCACGGTTATACTCACGCAGGAGTAGAATTCATGGCTCAGAAGGTGGCCCGGGTTGGACCTGACGGCCAGTTGTTCCGCATACCTCGGCTTGCCGAGGGTATAGCTGGTTCTGGCCAGGGCCATGGTGTGTCGATAAGCACCCCACGCAATACCACGGCGCCTACTCCTGGACAAGCCAGTCAGATTAACATGCCTGCTCTTTCGGGCCCGCATGCTTTCTCTGGCTTGCCAGGAGTGTCAGGCTATCCAGTTTCAAGCTCGCCTGCGAATGCTCAGGAGGAAGACGAAAGCCCTCGTCTTGTAGAGCTCTCGCAGGTAGCCACGGAGGAGGATTGGTCGGATGCTTGTCAATGGCTTATAAGCGTCAGGCCAGACCTGCCCGTGGAACAGTTGGCTAGCCAGCGAGACCACGGCCGTGGGTAGCTGGTAAGTCGACTGTTAGCGCCATGCCATCTCTGCCACTAGCAGAACATATTGTTGATATGTTCTCGACGGCAGAGACGTCCATCAGGGCGCATGGACGTCTCGCGAAGGCCCCTCGCGAGGTTGCAAGGCGCTGCCGCATCATACCCGTGGAGTATCAGAGGTACGGTGTGGTACCTAAGCCGAGCGTAGATGACTGCGCGGCATTAGGTGAAGACACGCGGCCAGGTTCCCGTTCTGACACAGGAGCGCTGTGTTCAAATGCATTGCATTCAGCCAATACCGCGTTGCGCGATGCGGAGGAGAGTGGGAGAGCATCTATTGTGGCGTTTTTTCATGTCTCCCAGCTGTTGCAAGGGGTAGTGACAGCATCCGCATCGCGCCAGCCTAACCCGATAGCTGTCCAGAGAGCCATCCAGGATGGAATCAACCTGGCTCTGGATTGTTTGACTCGGGCTGTGACCAGAAGTGTCCGGGCGAGGCGCACGTTTGCATTGAACAACCTGTGTCCGTCCCAGGACCTGTACAATAGGCTGCTGTGTACGCCTATGGCAGGTCCTGGTCTCTTTGGAGGTGTGGATTGCAAGCACCTCCAGGAGATGGGCGACCAGTTTGAGGTGCTCTGTAGGGAGCGCGTTCGCGCAGCACCCCCTGCGTACCATCCACTGGAGGCTCGAAGTGGAGGTGGCCATGTCAGAGGCCAGCCACCAGCGCAACGTCGGCCTTGGCCATGTGCGATTCGGCCAGCAGTGAGGGGGGCGCAGGCTCCTCCAGTGCAGCCAGCCAGGCAGCCACCCGCGTACCGAGGTGCGCGCGGTGCTGGTCATGGTGCGCGAGGATCTGGTCGTGGTAATCGTGCCTGATGGGCCGGTTACCACGGTGAGAACCACTCCGATGTTTCAGGCCAAGGAGACAGTACCACTCTTGCACTCCTTATGTCCACCTCTCTCCCTAGGTGGTCCAGTGGGAGGCCGGTTGGCCCACCACAAGCAAGAGTGGGAACGGTTAACTCGGGACCGTTTAGTCTTGCGATGGCTTTCAGTCGGGTATCATCCCGATTGGATGACAGGCCCACCATCGCGACTGTCTCTGGTGCCAATCTGGACTCAGATCCCAAGAGATCCAGATCAAAGGTTGTGTATAGAGGAAGAGATAAACTCCCTCATACAAAAAGGAGCAATTCAACCGGTGCAAAAGTGCTTGGGCTTCTATTCAACCGTGTTCTTAGTAACGAAAAGCACCGGAGGGTGGAGACCAATTCTCAACCTCAAGCCATTGAACAAGTTCATAGAGACTCCCAGATGGAGACTGTGAAATCGGTGTTGGCAGGGTTGGAGAAGGGAATGTGGACAGCTTCAATAGGTTTGAAGGATGCTTATTTCCACATTCCTATAGCGAGGAGTTTCCGTCGCTTCCTGAGATTTGCATTCCAGGGCAGACAGTGGGAATTCAAGATGTTACCCTTTGGAATTTCCATGGCTCCTCGGGTCTTCACCAGAGTGGTTCTTGCGATAACAGCATACCTCCGCAGGAGAAGCATAGCAGTCCACACATACATAAACGACTGGCTGTTAAAAGCACACAACCGGGAAAGTTTATCGGTGAATCTGGAGATAGTTTTGAAAACTCTCACAGACTTAGGCTGGATAATCAATTTCCAAAAATCAGAGCTAACTCCATCCCAGAAGTTTGTTTACCTGGGAATGTTCTTTGATCTAGAGACAGGAAATTTTTTATCCTACTCAGGAGAGGGTTCAGATACTCATCTCAGTAATACAGTCAGTGTGCACCAGTCGTCATGTCCTGGCACGGGTTTACTTGAGAATGCTGTGGTTGATGGTTTTCACTTCAAGAGTATACTTACCTCCCTAATACTTTTGATATTGCTAAATATTGGCTTTCACTCAATAAACACTCAGATTTAAAACAGTTAGGTGCCCCTACTGGGCAGGGAGTCAGAGCGTAGTCTGGCGGATGCCAGCCCCACCACCGCGCATGCGCAGACTAGCACTTCCTCTTTGCTAGATTATTGGCAAAGAGATCACACATGTTTTTTTGTTCAATAGCTTTTTCGCTCTCTTAAACTGTTTAAGTGGTGTTTGTTTGGAGTGTTAGTCACTTTTTTGGATGGCGGATAGGAATACGTCGCCACAGGAGGACGGAGGACCTTTAAATCAGGTGACTTCTAGTAAAATTAGCGAGTTTTCTTCCCGGTGTATTGTGTTTCCGGGACTCGCGTTTACCGTGATAAGCGCCTTAGTTAGTTGGTTTAGGTCAACTCGGTGCTACCTAGGACTAATTTCTCTTTCTGTTTCTGTCCACAGGTCTGTATGACGCTAGGTTGTGACGTCACAGTACCAGAGAATTAGTATTCTCTCCACCATGGTTCCATTTCCTACTAACACTGTTAGGTTATCTAACCAAATGAAAAATTATGCCCAGTGAGTTGGAGGCCTGGTATAAAGGTCTTCTCACTTTGCCCTCTTGTTCCAATTCCTTCCCCATGAGGTGGAGAGAGTTAAGAGGCGTGCAGATGGTGGAGTTTCCGGTTCGTCACGTTGGATGGTTTGTCTATACAAAGTGTCAGGTATCTAGTTATTGATAATGTGGTGATGTTAATTATTGTAAACAATCAAAGGGAGATAATTAACATTTTTGCCAGTAAAGAGTTATCTATATGTATCTGATGGTTGTGTAGTCAACTTATCCATTCAGCATACAATTCGTCTTTGCACTTGGATGTTTTGTTGGGATCGAATTTTTCCTGTCACGGGATTAATGACGTCATAATCAGCTGGCTATGTATTTATTAGCAATTCAAGCGCTAGGCTGGTTTTTGATGTATATTGATCTTTATGATCGTTTTTCCTTCTCCTTGAGTTGGATTGAGTTTCTAAGCTTAACTAGTTGCTCATACTCCTTGTCCTTTGCCCTGTTTCAGGGACCGGGTTGCGCGTCCTGTGGACGTTTTATGCATGTGAAGTTCTGGCCGCATCTGTGTTATCGATGTAGCCCTTGTGGTCCATTGATTAATTGTGACATATGTAAGCACTGGGGGGGCGAGTTAATGTCCGAATTCTTGTGCTGCTTACAGGCGACGGACAAGGTGGTAGTGGAGGAGAAGAAGAAGAAGCGGAAACGAGAGGTTGTAAGTAAGAAGGGTAAGGGGAAGGTCTCGTCCGCGGTGGATATGGAGACCTTCCGGACCGAGATGTTGGGAGAGATGAAGAGGACAATAAAAGATTTGGTTCCAGGGTTGCTTCGTGGCATGCTTCCTGGACCAGATCCTTTATTGTCCTCATCATCGGCTTCGGAGCAGGTAATCCCCGCCTCTGGATCGATTTTCCTTAGTCCGCTTCCGTTGTCCGACGATTCAGAGGTGGCCCCATTAGAGGGGGCGTTCCACGGCCCTGGCAGCAGGCTTATTGCCGCGCCGATAGGGGACCGTGGACGGTTGTCGCTGGAACCCGCTGGCTGCTTATCAGTCCAGGGGTATCCGCACACCGCGGTGGCCAGTACCTCCTATGGCACCGTTCCTGGTCAGCCCGGGTTAGCTCTCTTTGCTGACCCGGGGTCTAATCTTTCTGACCAGGGTGATGAGGATTACCTGCTAGGGTCGCCGTCTGACGACGCGGACATGGATGAAGACGTTTGTGCACCCCTCGCGGGGAATACAGGCGCTTTTTTCCACGGTATTACTCACCCTGGAGTAAGGTCCGCGGTTCAGGTGGTGGCCCAGGGCGCTGCTGATGGCCAGCGGTACCGCATACCTCGGCTTGCCGAGAGTGTAGCTGGTGCTGGCCGGGCCCGTGGTAGGGCTATATATACCCCGCGCTCTACCGCGGTGCCTGCTCCTGGTCAAACCAGTGATATTCTCATGCCGGTGCTGTCAGGCCCGCATGTTTTCCCTGGCTTGCCAGGTGTATCAGCGTACCCACCGTCAAGCTCTACTGCTTGCGCTCAGGAGGAAGACGAAGGACCCCGTCTTGTAGAGCGCTCGCAGTTAGCCACGGAGGAGGATTGGTATGACGCTTGCCAGTGGTTGGTGAGCGTTAGGCCTGATCTGCCCGTGGAGCAGTCGGCTAGCCACCGTGTTCACACGCCGTGGTTAGCTGGGAAACCAACTGCTAACGCTATGCCTTCTCTGCCGCTGGCGGAGCATGTCGTTGACATGTTCAAGGCGGCGGAGGCGTCCATTAACACGAGTGGACGTCTCGCGAAGGCCCCTCGCGAGGTGGCCAGGCGTTGTCGCATCGTGCCCCTGGACTACCAGCGGTACGGTGTGGTACCCAAGCCCAGCGTGGATGACCGCGCGGCTTTGGGTGAGGATACGCGGCCAGGATCCCGTTCTGACGCGGGGGTCTTGTGCGCGAACGCGTTGCGTTCGGCGAATACCGCGTTGCGTGATGCGGAGGAGAGTGGGAGGGCTTCGATTGCCGCTCTGTCCCACGTCTCCCAGCTGTTACAGGGGGTAGTAACGGCATCCGCATCGCGCCAGCCAGGCCCGCTCGCGGTCCAGCGAACCATCCAGGATGGTATTAACCTGGCGCTGGACTGTATGACGCGGGCGGTGACCAGGAGTGTCAGGGCAAGACGCACATTTGCCCTGGACAATCTGTGCCCGTCTCAGGACCTGTATGATAGGCTACTCCGTACGCCTATGACGGGTCCTGGTCTTTTTGGAGGTGAGGGATGTCGCCACCTCCAGGAGACGGTCACCCTGGTGAATAACCAGAGGGCGCTGCGCGAACAGTTTGAGGTACTGCGTCGTGCTAACGTTCGCGCCGCGGCCCCTGCGTATCGTCCCCTGCAGGCTCGAGGTGGTGCTGGCCAAGTCAGAGGCCAGCCGCCGTCGCAGCGCCGGCCTCGGCCGCGTGCGATTCGGCCAGCAGTGAGGGGGGCGCAGGCTCCTCAGCCGCCGTCAGCCAGGCAGCCGCCCGTGCACCGAGGTGCGCGCGGGGCGGGGCGGGTCGCGCGAGGATCTGGGCGTGGTTATCGTTCCTGACAGGGCGCTTACCGCGGTAAGGACCACGCCGGTGTGTATGGCGACGGAGACAGTGCCGCTCTTGCATGCCTTGTGTCCACCGCGGTCCCTAGGTGGACCGGTGGGAGGCCGGCTAGCCGACCACATGCAAGAGTGGGAACGGTTGACTCAGGACCGTTTAGTCTTGCGATGGCTTTCCGTGGGGTATCATCCAGAGTGGATGACAGGCCCGCCGTCGCGACTGTCTCTAGTGCCAGTCTGGACTCCCATTCCGAGAGATCCAGATCAAAGGTTGTGTATCGAGGAGGAGATAAATTCCCTCGTACAAAAAGGAGCTATTCAGCCGGCACAAAGGTGTCCGGGCTTCTATTCAACCCTGTTCTTGGTAACAAAACGCACCGGTGGGTGGAGACCGATTCTCAACCTCAAGCCATTGAACAAGTTCATCGAGACGCCCAGTTTCAAGATGGAAACGGTGCGCTCGGTGTTGGCGGGGTTGGAGAGGGGGATGTGGACGGCGTCGATAGATTTGAAGGACGCTTATTTCCACATCCCCATCCACAGGAGTTTCTGTCGCTTCCTGAGATTTGCATTCCAGGGCAGACAGTGGGAATTCAGGGTGTTGCCCTTCGGAATTTCCACGGCTCCTCGGGTTTTCACCCGTGTGGTTCTTGCGATCACAGCATACCTCCGCAGGAGAAGCATAGCAGTCCACACGTACATAGACGACTGGCTGTTGAAAGCGCACACCCGGGAAAGTTTGTCCGCCAATCTGGAGATTGTTTTGAAAATTCTCACAGACTTGGGCTGGATGATCAATTTCCCAAAATCAGAGCTGACTCCATCCCAGAAGTTTGTTTACCTGGGGATGTTCTTCGATCTGGAGACAGGATATGTTTATCCTACTCAGGAGAGAGTTCAAATACTCATCTCGTTGATTCAGTCAGTGTGCGACAGTCGTCATGTCCTGGCACGGGTTTACTTGAGAATGCTGGGGTTGATGGTTTCGTTGGAACCAGTCATTCCTCAGGCCGCCTTACGCAGGCGGCCGATCCAGTTGTTTCTCATGACACAATGGACCCAGAGTACAGGTTCGCTGGACTCGAATGTGTCAGTGTTGGCGCCTCTGATTCACCACCTGCAATGGTGGTTGAATACAGAGAATCTCTTACCGGGGGTTTTGCTAACCCCTCCCCACCCTCAGGTGACTGTGTATACAGATGCATCGATGGAGGGCTGGGGAGCTTGCCTGGAAGAATCCACGATATCAGGGCTTTGGAATCTGGAACAGTCACAGGAACATATAAATCTACTGGAGCTAAGAGCAGTAGTCCTGGGCCTGGAACATTTCTTACAGAAAGTTCAGGGCAAGATTGTTCTTATTCGTTCAGACAACTCAACAGTTGTGACTTACATAAACCGCCAGGGCGGAACGAAGTCGCCCAGTCTCTGTATGATGACATGGAAACTGCTTTGTTGGTGTCTGGATCACCAGATTACCTTGAAAGCAGTTCATATTCCGGGAAGGTTAAACCTGCTAGCAGACTCATTGAGCCGAAGGATGAGTGTTTTACCCACGGAATGGCAACTAAATCAATGTGTGGCGGATCGTCTGTTCGACCATTGGGGGAAACCCAACATCGATTTGTTCGCAACGAAGAAGAATGCGAAGATGACGACGTACGTCTCTCCGATTCCGGATCCAAGCGCTTTCGCAACAGATGCGTTAGCTATCAGCTGGGGGAGAATGTATGCATACGCATTCCCTCCAGCAATCCTGATTCCAAAAATTCTTCAGAAAATCAGACAAGAGGAATGCCAAGTGCTTCTGATCGCCCCGGATTGGCCAAGCCGATCATGGTATACGGATCTGCTGGACCTTCTGGTCTGCAATCCGGTTCCTCTGCCTCTGATGGACGATATTATCTTCCAGGGCAAGGCCCTTCACAACAATCCGTCAATGTTCAGATTGACTGCATGGATGTTGTCAAGGAATCTAGAATTAAGGAGGGCTTTTCTGAGCAAGCAGCCATGTTTATGGCCAAAGCCAGGAGGGGGTCAACCTCCAGAGCATATAATTATAAAATCAACAGATTTGCAGAATGGTGCTCAAAAAGATGTATTGATCCAATGGATTCATCTATTCAAGTAGTAGCTGATTTCCTCTGTCACCTCTATGATGCCTATAGCCTCAAGCCTAACTCTATTGCTGGTTATAAGTCAGCATTAATGTCTGTTATTCCTTGCTTGGCTAAGAGGGGAAGTGATGAAGTAAATACATTGAATGTATTAATCAAAGGCATGGGCAATCTAAGACCAAGGAATCCTCCTGTGATTCCGTCTTGGAGTTTATCGCTAGTGCTTCAAGTACTAGGTGATAAGCCTTTTGAACCACTTAGTTCCATTTCTATGAAACTATTAACACTGAAGACTGTGTTTTTAATTGCTGCGGCCTCGGCTAGGCGTAGGAGTGAGATTCATGCCTTATCAGCCGAGGATGACCGTTTTGTGGTTTCAGGGGAAGGCCTTAAGCTGCTACCTAGGATTAATTTCTTGGCTAAAAATCAGTCGTTGAAATATCCAGGTCAACCTATTATTTTGCCTGCTTTAACTAGATATGATCCTAATTCTAAAGCATGGTGTCCCGTCCGGGCGCTGCGCCGGTACAAACAACGTACGGCGGCATGGCGCACCGACCAGTCAGCGTTATGGTTGTCATATATTGAACCCCATGGGAGGGCTTCTAAGGACACCATTTCCAGGTGGATTGTGGAATGCATTCAGTTTTGCCATAAATCCGCCACCGGGAAGCAGGTTGACGTGGCCAAGGCTCACAGTGTCCGCGGCGTAGTGACATCCACGGCCCTATTTAATGGGGTCCCTGTGGATGATATTATGTCGGTGGCTCAGTGGCACTGTGAGTCAAGTTTTACAGACCATTATCTCCGTGACACCTCTAATCCTCTCGCCTTGTCGGTTTTGAAAAAATAAATCGGTTTATATTTTTTGAGGTGATTTCCTCATTACTTATATATATCACAATTAATTTATGGAAACACCCACTTTTTTGGGCCTGCATCAGTCTTTACCGATGGGAAGATGATGTCAGCAGCCATTTCAACAAGGTCAGTCTTGTTCATGTGTTGTCCGTTGTTGATTGTATTGTCACGATTACCCGTTATTAATATGGTGATGGTTTGTGTATTTGTGTGGTTCATTGTTGAGAGTTACGAAAATGGAGCTTTTTCGTCTCTGTCCTGTAGTACATGGCACTTGTACGTAGAGAGCGTATAGGACATTGAGGTCAGTCGACTCTTCCTCCCAGGAAGGAGGGGGGGGAGCGCATATGACATTCGGTCATCTCTCATACATCGGTCGTGTTATCCGATGGTTAGTCAAATCCTGACTGTTTTTTCTTACAGTTTCAGAAGTTTAAGTGCCTTAAACGCAGAAAAGCGTATTGGGATGAGCTGGTCTTTTGACCTCGCCTCCCTCCCGCCAGATTCACTTTCGAATTCTGGCAATATCAAAAGTATTAGGGAGGTAAGTATACTCTTGAAGTGAAATAAACGAAATCTAGGATTTCTTTTTTCACGAGAGAGTTGATACTTACCTCCCTAGATACGGACCCGGCCTCTCCACCCCACAGAGGCTCGGTCTTCAGGCTCTTAATAGTTGCATGTGTGTCAGCCAATAATCTAGTCAGAGGAAGTGCTAGTCTGCGCATGCGCGGTGGTGGGGCTGGCATCCGCCAGACTACGCTCTGACTCCCTGCCCAGTAGGGGCACCTAACTGTTTTAAATCTGAGTGTTTATTGAGTGAAAGCCAATATTTAGCAATATCAAAAGTATTAGGGAGGTAAGTATCAACTCTCTCGTGAAAAAAGAAATCCTAGATTTCGTTTATTCTCTGGAACCAGTCATTCCTCAGGCGGCCTTACGCAGGTGGCCGATCCAGTTATTTCTCATGACGCAATGGACCCAGAGTACAGGTTCACTGGACTCAAACGTGTCAGTGTTGGGGCCTCTAATTCACCACCTTCAATGGTGGTTGAAGACAGAGAATCTCTTGGTGGGGGTTATGCTAACTCCTCCTCACCCTCAGGTAATGATGTATACAGATGCATCGATGGAGGGGTGGGGAGCTTGCCTGGAAGAATCTACGATATCTGGGCTTTGGAATCTGGAACAGTCAAGGGAACATATAAATCTACTGGAATTATGAGCAGTAGTCCTGGACTTGGAACATTTCTTTCAGAAAGTTCAGGGCAAGAGTGTTCTAATTCGATCAGACAACTCAACAGTAGTAACTTACATAAACTGCCAGGGCGGAACGAAGTCGCCCAGTCTCTGTATGATGACTTGGAAACTGCTTTGCTGGTGCCTGAATTACAGGATTACCTTGAAAGCAGTTCATATTCCGGGAAGGCTAAATCTGTTAGCAGACTCATTGAGCCGAAGGATGAGTGTTTTACAGACGGAATGGCAACTAAATCAATGTGTGGCGGATCGTCTGTTCGACCACTGGGGGAAACCCAACATAGATTTATTCGCAATGAAGAAGAATGCGAAGATGATGACGTATGTCTCTCCGATTCCAGATCCAAGCGCTTTCGCAACAGATGCGTTCGTTAGCTATCAGCTGGGTGGGAATGTATGCATACGCATTCCCTCCAGCAATCCTGATTCCAAAAATTCTTCAGAAAATCAGACAGGAGGAGTGCCAAGTGCTTCTGATCGCCCCAAATTGGCCAAGCCGATCATGGTATACGGATCTGCTGGACCTTCTGGTCTGCAATCCGGTTCCTCTGCCTCTGATGGACAATATTATCTTCCAGGGCAAGGCCCTTCACAACAATCCGTCAATGTTCAGATTGACTGCGTGGATGTTGTCAAGGGATCTAGAATTAAGGAGGGCTTTTCTGAGCAAGCAGCCATGCTTATGGCAAAAGCCAGGAGGGGGTCAACCTACAGAGCATATAATTATAAAATCAACAGATTTGCAGAATGGTGCTCAAAAAGATGTATTGATCCAATGGATTCATCTATTCAGGTAGTAGCTGATTTCCTCTGTCACCTGTATGATGCCTATAGCCTCAAGCCTAACTCTATTGCTGGTTATAAACCGGCTTTAATGACAGTTATCCCTTGCTTGGCTAATAGGGGAAGTGATGAAGTAAGTACATTAAATATTTTAATTAAACGCATGGGCAATCTAAAACCAAGGAATCCCCCTGTGATTCCATCTTGGAGTTTATCTCTAGTGCTTCAGGTACTAGGTGATAAGCCTTTTGAACCACTTAGTTCCATTTCTATGAAAATGTTGACTCTTAAAACTTTTTAATTGATGTGGCCCCGGCTAGGCGTAGAAGTGAAATTCATGCCTTATCAGCCGAGGCAGATCATTTTGTGGTTACAGGGGAAGGCCTTAAGCTTCTACCTAGGATTAATTTCATGGCTAAAAATCAGTCTTTGAAATATCCGGGTCAACCCATATTTTTACCAGCTTTAACTAGATATGATCCTAATTCTAAAGCATGGTGTCCAGTCCGAGCATTAAACCGGTACAAACAATGTACTCAGGAATGGCGGACGGACCCGTCGTCAGCGTTATGGTTGTCATATATTGAACCCCATGGCAGGGCGTCAAAGGACACCATTTCCAGGTGGATTGTAGAGTGTATTCAATTTTGTCATAAATCCGCCACAGGTAAACAAATTGACATAGCCAAGGGTCACAGTGTCCGGGGCGTAGTGGCTTCCACTGCCCTATTTAATGGGGTCCCTGTGGATGACATTATGTCGGTAGCTCAGGGCACTGTGAGTCAAGTTTTACAGACCATTATCTCCGTGACACCTCGAATCCTCTCGCCTTATCGATTTTGAAAAAATAATTAGGTGTACATTTTTGATGAGGTTTCCTCATTATTTATATATATCACAATTAATTAATGGGAACAACCACTTATTTTATGTCAGCAGCCAAACTCAACAAGGTCAGTCTTGTTTATGTGTTGTTCATTGTTAATTGTATTGTCATGTGACCCTTCGTTATTAACATGGTGATGGTATGTGTTTTATGTGGTTCATTATTGAGAGTATACGAAAATGGAGCCTTTTCGTCTCTTGTCCTATAGTACATGGCACTTGTACGTAGAGAGCGTATGGGACATTGAGGTCATTCAGTCTTCCTCCCAAGAAGAGGGGGGGGGGGGGTGAGCGCATATGACATTCGGTCATCTCTCATCCATCGGTTTGTGTTAGCCGATGTTCATATCTAATCCTGACTGTGTTTTCACACAGTTTCAGAAGTTTAAGTGCCTTAAACGCAGAAAAGCGCATAGGGAAGAGCTGGTCTTTTGACCTCGCCTCCCTCCCGCCGAATTCCCTGACGAATTCTGGCAATATCAAAGAGTATTAGGGAGGTAAGTATACGCTTGAAGTGAAATAAACGAAATCACTTACCTCCCTAATACGGAGGCTCAGTCTTCAGGCTCTTGTAAGTTGCATGGTTTCAGCCAATAAATTATTCAGAGGAAGTGCTAGTCTGCGCATGCACGGTGGTGGGGCTGGCATCCGCCGGACTGCCCTCTGACTCCCTGCCCAGTAGGGGCACCTAACCTTTTTAATCTGAGTGTTTTATTGAGTGAAAGCCGATATTTAGCAATATCAAAGAGTATTAGGGAGGTAAGTATCAACTCTCTCGTGAAAAAAGAAATCTGTGATTTCATTTATTCCTCACATTTAAAGGAGTCTTCCAAGATTGAGCATTCCATTGTTCTTTTTAAATGGGAGTCTGTTTGCAGATTCCAGCTTAAGTCGGCCAATTTCCTTGCTCTGTTATCTGAAGCTGTTCTTAAGGCTCAAGAACATGGTGATCAGGTTCCTTTATCAGTCTTTCGTTCCTTGGTGGATCTGTCTCGTGGTTCTCTCAGTTCAGTCTGCAGATCTTTGGGATTCATTACTTCTAAGAGAAGGTCTAGGAAGCTCTGTGAGGTTCTAATTTCTAATACCTTGAAGAATATTCTTATTTCAGCCCCGCTTTGGAAAGATCGTTCTCTGCTTCTGATGGGTGTTCCACTGGTAAAGTCCTTCCCTCAGGCGATCATCTTCACAGACGCTTTTCAGGAGGGATGGGGAGCGGTCTGGGACTCCCTGACGGTTTCCGGTCTTTGGTCCCTGGAGGAGTCAACAGCTCATATCAACATTCTGGAATTGTGGGCTGTCAAGAAGGCTCTCCTGTCATGGTCAGATCTTGTGATAGGTCTCAGTCTCGATTCAGTCGGCCATTTCGACAGTGGTCTCTTATATTACAGGCAGGGGGGTACACGGTCATCCTTCCTTTGTCTAGAAGTGTGGAACCTTCTCTTATGGTGTTGCAAGAATCAGATTTTTCTAGTGTCTTCCCATGTCCCTGGCAGTCTGAACTTTCTTGCGGACAAACTGTCACGTCCCAGCAAATTCGCCCGCACAGAGTGGCAGTTAAAGAGGTCGGTTGTCAAAGCGATTTTCAGTCTTATGGATCATCCTCTAGTAGATCTGTTTGCGACATCTCTGAATGCCCAGATCTCCTCTTTCATGTCTCCTTTTCTGGACCGTCAGGCCCTCGCAGTGGATGCCCTGTCTCAGTCATGGACAGGAATGTTTGCCTATGCGTTCCCTCCAACGATTTTAATTCCATTAGTGTTGAAGAAGGTCAAAGAACAAATCTGCGAGATTCTTTTAATAGCTCCTTTTTGGCCAAAGAGGATTTGGTTTGTAGACCTTCTAGATCTCCTGGTAGACTTCCCTCGTCTTCTTCCAGTCTCCCAGGATCTTCTGTCTCAAGATAGAGGTCTTTGTCTTCATCCAAACCCAGAAATCTTCAGTGTGTGAGAATATCGGAACTAAAGTCTATGAGAATAAAGTTTCTTCAAGATCTCAGGAAATTATCATTTCTTCCAGAAGAGTCTACCCATAGAGTTTACAAGGGTAGACTTAGAATTTTTGGAGAATGGTGTTCAGACCACGGTCCCGTGCCCGATTCTGTTTCTATTCCCCAAGTATTAGACTTTTTAACATATCTCTGATTCCTTACATTTATCAGCTAATATGGATAGGGGGTATAGACTTTCTCTGGCATCTTCTCTTCCTTGCCTTCTGAATGCTGATGTCAAGGACACTAAAACTCTTAATAGTTTTATTAGAGGTCTAGGCAATATACGTCCTCCGATAGCTAAGCCTTTACCTTCATGGAACGTGGCTTTGGTTCTTCAAGTGCTGGCATGCCATCATTTTGAACCTCTCCTCTATTAGTACTGAACTTTTAACTTTTAAAGCAGTTTTTCTTGTTGCTGCTGCCTGTGCTAGAAGGCGTTCAGAAATTCATGCTCTTTCTGCTGAAAGGGGCAGATTTATAGTTTCAGGAGACGGTTTAGTTTTATACCCCAGAAGGGATTTTTTTATCCAAAACTCGGTCTAACCAGTTTTCTGCTAGTCCGATCATTTTAAAATCATTATCGTCTTTTTTGCCATCCGACAAATTCTGGTGTCCTGTTAGGGAATTAAGAATGTACAAACAGCGAACTGATTTTAAAAGATTTGATCCGTCCCATTTATGGTTTTCTTATGCGGAAGAGTTAGCTAAGCGTGTCTCAAAGTCTACGATTGCCAGATGGATTTGTGAGACGATTAAGCTTTGTTACGAGATAGCTTCTCCGGAACAAATTAATCTCTCCCATATTAAAGCTCACGATGTTAGAGGAATGGCTTCCTCTTTTGCGCTTTTTGCCAGTTCGTCTTTAGATGAACTCATGCAGGTTGCAGGATGGAAATCTGAATCCACTTTTACAATTTTTTATCTAAAAGATCAGAGTGCAGCAGCCTCCTTCTTTCGTAATATTACGATTTTAACCAAAAAATCTGAAGACCATTTACCAAGCACATCCCGCCATTTTCATTGAGACTGCGTCTGTAAGAAATGGTGAGAGTTTATTTTGGTTTTTACTTATTTCTTTAAGTTCAAGTTTTCCTTATTTGATAATCACGGTGCGATTGATTTAAATGCACTATTATGTTATGTTATTAACATTTGGATAAGATTGGATTGATTTTTATCCTTGTTTGTTGATTCTCAAATCTCCTCCCACCTAATGTTTTAAGTGGGGCACTGACCAAATCTACGGGTTTAGCAAGTAGTGATTGAACGGTAATGGATGTCTTTGTGGTGTAATAACAACCCCCCACAGAACCCCCTTGCGGGTTGGTATGTTGTTTTATTAACCACTATAAAAACATACTAACCGTTCAATCACTATGACCCGGCCTCAGCCACCCTACGTGGAATTGATTTGAGAATTTGCCTATAATATTTGGCACTTAAATTCAGAAAAGTGAATCTGTTTCCTATTTGGGCTCCAGTGCGCATGCGCAAGCGTGCTTAGTGACAGGCGTCACTATGGAGTGAGTACAGACTAGTGCCAGTCTATATCAGACAATATACTGGAGATGGACCTAACCACTAGCCTGGTTGAGGGTCCATATTAATAGGAATAGGCATGGGGTGGAGTGTAAGTAAGCATAAAAGTCTTATTCTGTTAGCCAAATGCGGATAATTGATTTAGCAAGTAGTGATTGAATGGTAAGTATGTTGTTATAGTGGTTAATAAAACAACAGACCAACCCGCAAGGGGGGTCTGAGGGGTGTTTTAATAGTTATTGACTCGCATGTTCAGCGAACAGAAGAGTTTATGCGATACCAGGTGCATTGTCGGTGGCGACATTGGTGGCGGCGGCCATTTTTAGTTACGTTTTGCATTTAGCTCTGCTATGGCAATCCTATCAGGCATACAGCCACCAAACTTGATATACAGCCTTATTACTACATATATATTAATATTACAATCCATTTATTCCCTACATTTTCCACTCACAGACTCTGTTATTTCACGTTAAGTTTTGTGTTCAGTTAGACTTAGACATTTTTTGAATTTTGTTCTGCCCCCCCCCCCCGGGCTGGGCCCAGGGGTCAAAAGGAACTTTAGGGATGATTACATACATGGACAGGGTATGGTATGAACCCCCCCCCCCCCCTGGTGACCCGGCCCTTGGAATGGGGGATATGGGGTCAAAAATTAAAAATTTTCCAAAGGTGGTCATGTTGCATATAATTTTCACGTCAATGATTGGTAGGCTACAGTACAAGGAAGTATTTTGATCTTGGGTCTAACTGAGGGTAGGTGGAGGGGTCAAAGGTGGGCACCAATCGATTGTAATGTAACTCCTAGACCATTTCAGATAGAAATTAAAAACTTTGGAGATGATTGCACATATGGCCAGGGATGTGCATGACACTGTTGGAATTTTGGTCTGATGCCCCCCCCCCCTTTCCCCAGCGGGAGGGGGGTGGGGGTCAAAATTAAATTTTTCCAAAGGTGGTCATGTTGCACTACATTACAAGGAATTATTTTGATCTTGGGTCAAACTGAGGGTAGGGGTCGGGGTCAAAAGGTCAAAACTGGGCACCAATCAATTGTAATGTAACTCCTCCTAGACCATTTCAGATAGAAATTTGAAACTGGTGATGATTGCATGCATGACACACAATTTTGGTATGCACGCCCCCCCCCCCCCCCCCCCAACATCCCAACCCCCACCCCACCCCACTGGAGGGTGTGTCCAAAATTAAATTTTTCCAAAGGTGGACATGTCGCATACCATTTTTAAGCACGTGATTAGTAGACTAGACTACAAGGAATTATTTTGATCTTGGGTCAAACTGAGGGTAGGGGACAGGGTGAAAAGTGGGCACCAATCAATTGTAATGCCACCCGTCGTAGACCATTTCAGCTAGAAACTTGAAACTTTGGGGATGATTGCACATATGGCCAGGGATGTGCATGACACACAATTTTGTTATATATTTATTTCCAGGCCTATCCACCGGTCCTTTAATTGAACAAGGGCTTATATAATTTTAACAAATGACACCATTGTCACATACAATAAATACAAGCAGCATGCATTATTATGACCTTTGTTGTAAAGAAAAAGAAAATCAATCTGCAACCTTGTACAAATAACCTTCCTAACTGTAGTAATAAGTCAAACAGGCAAGCTTCATCTTTAACCATCGTGCATATCCACTAGTTTGTTTAGATTGACATACTGTTTAACTTTTCTGTTTAGCTCTGCTACAGCTAAACTATCAGGCCTTCATAAATAGCATTAGTAATGAATATATATATATATCACTACTTTATTTTATATAATCGTAATAGTTAACCTTTTGCAAATGACCCTTCTATGTAGAATTATATCAACAGGCAAGCTCCGTGGTTGCAAAACCACAATTCTGGTTGTTATTTGTTCTACAGGCTGGAACAAAAATACGTTATAATGCAAGTACGCAGATTCTTTGTGACCCTGCCAGTAAGCTCTTGACAATGCATATCAAAATGGACGATGTCGGTGCTTATTACGCGCATGTGACGTATGGCGGAACTAAGTTGAAGAATGGTGACTTCACGATTATTGTACTGACTGGTAGGTGTTCTGTAAACTGATAGACAGTTTATGTGCTAATCGTAAATTATTATGGCGTATTGTTACATAGATATTCTTTTCATATATTTGTTTCGTATACTATATAATGGACCTTTTCATTTTTAGCTATGCCCCGCCCGTCTCTAGATAAGCTCCGCCCACACCTCAGTCATTTTGGGATCGATCGATCTCTGAACTCCCTGAATATCAATTTCCAGAAAACGTTTTATAGATTCCATATCATTCATATCCTGTCACATTCCCATTTCTGTATCACAATTATCTGCTTTGTAATATCCTGTAAATGTTGAACAGTGATCGCCACCATTTTGTCTCCTCAAACGATAGTGTGCGATGTAATGTAAGTGCCAATGCATTACATTTTTTATTATGTAATACTCATCTCGTTGAATATTATGAAACTAATTTGACTGGAAGTTGTTGCAGCCTAGGGCAGCAACAACTTCCAGTCCAATTAGTTTCAAAATATTCAACAGCTCACCTGTGCGATTGCTTTTATACCATATTGCCAAACTATAACTGGCACCTCTATATGACTGAGCGTATATACCGAGGCAGACACGCTAGGTATCGTCTGATCATAGGCTGTAGAAATGTATCAATGTTTACCTTCTGAAGCCTGAATATCATTCGTTATAGATATGATAAAATGCTAAAATGTCAGGAATGGATTATCGGTTGCAAATTCTATCACATGAATGGTTAATATATGATACGGTGAGTTTTCCTTTAAGAGCGATCACTTTTCATGCTAATGAATTGATAATTTCTTTAATGATGATGTCATTTCCTTAAATTTTAAACAATACTGTTCCCGTTCTTAATCCTGATTTTTCCAATTTCAACACAACTATGTAAGAAATCTCTTGCATATTTTGAACCTAATTTATCTGGAACATGTTGCTGCCATAAAAAGCAATAGCTCCCAGTCAAATTAGTTTCAAAATATTTAACAGAATGTTTATTAAATTGTAAATTCATCAAAGACACGATTCCTACACTAGTGACAGACTTTTCGATTTTTATGACAGAGTTATGCATCATTATGATTGTGATGTCAGCTAACTAGTAACTTATTTGATTATGATGTCAGATACTTTAGTGACAGATCACATCCATCCATTATTATGACTGATATTCTAACAGGTGAAGAAGCTGCACATGTGCACAAGGTTGTCGCTCGTAAGGGACACAATGTCTGGTATGAAACACGTCTCTTATCAGCAAATCATGAGACACGGGAAAAGCCTAAAAAGCTTTATGCTTATATCTCTCCAAAGGTGAGCTCTTTAGATGTAACACACCACCAGTGTAAGTCGGTCTTGTCTGGCTGGCTGTCAAATTTGTGACATCTATGGCTACGTAACTATTAGTGTACACCTATAGCTCACATGCTTACTTTTTGCCTTAGACATTCACAATTTGCTTACAATAAGGGTATATTCTCAGTGCTCGTTTATCTCATCCAAACATCATTATTCTCACACTCAGAGGTATTCAAATTGCCTCTGTCTGGCTATCTGTGTTACTACCAGCGATGTAAATGCTTGATTAAGGTGTGCATTGGCCAGCCAGCTACACCGAAAACTGAGTGACCACTGTGTGTGTGTGTGTGTGTGTGTGTGCGTGCGTGCGTGCGTGCGTGCGTGCGTGCGCGCGTGTGTGTGTGAGTGCGCACGTGTGTGTGTGTGCATGCATGCGTTCATGGCTACATAGGCACTGACATGCTGATAGCAAAGTGAACCAAGAGACATGACAATAGGAGTAACTATCAACCATCACATGTAATATCTTTAATTGAACTTGGTGAATCCATATAGAGATCTACAGTAATTTTGTTCTCTATTTTCAGCAACTCACACTCAAAGAGTTTTACTTAAAAATCATTGGAAAGACATTATACACATTCCGGGTGTGCCCATCCACTAAGGTAAGCTGCGATTAGTAAGCCATTGTATACATTCTCTGTGTGCCAATCCACTAAAGTAAACTCTGATTAGTAAGCCATTATCCCCTGCCTTTTCAAATCTTGGTGAATTATGTAGTTGCTTCCGTTCGTTAGTGGGTACATACTAATTTTTGGTTTTGGTTCGATAGCTTGGCTTCTACTTGAAGAACATTGATAAAACTTGACTATTAGGTTGCCGATGGGGCTATGAAGAAACTTATTTTTGGTCAGCCCATTTCTTCATCATCCATATGTCATGCCAACCATGTGTGTTCTAGGAGATTTGTGTCTTCATTCAATAGCCTGACCTTATTTGTAGGTAGACCATTTGGCTAGGTGGAAGCCTATCTTTACATGAGCTTGGGTAGGTAGGCCATTGGGCTATGAAGAAGCTTATCTTGACATGAGCTTTATTTAAATCATTTGGTAAATTGTATAGAAAGAATTCTTATTCATTAGTTGTCTTTCAGTTTACTTTCAATAGTGAGAACAACCAGTCTCTGAGCGGTCCAGTCTTCACAATAGATGATGGCTGTCAAGCACCGGTTGTCATAGCAGCAAAGGATCGAAACATCGTTGTCGCTACTTTCACAAGTTTTCTTCTTCAAAATATTGGTATGTTGTTAATCATTGTGACCAATATCACAGCCAATTCAAAAGCTGAGCACATTGATAGAGCATCAGAAACATGGTGCTAAAAGACAGGTGGTCTCTTAATGCAGGCAAATTGCATATTATTTTTTAGTAGTCACAAGATATAGATTTTTGTCTCACCTGCGTGATAAGTGAGAAATAGGTAGCATGTTGGATGACCATGACGATGACAAAATCAAAGCTTAGGTTTGCATGTGGTATAAGCCTATCAGATCTAACCCTAGATACATGGTTGCCTATGATAATAAGAATCAGTATGATGGCATTGAGGTCACAAGGTCAAAGGCCAAGGTCACTAACTTTGATACAAAACTTTTTTTCAATGTAAAATTTTTACATTTAGCAAAGCTTCTCATGTTATATTTCATGATTGGTTAAACCGATTGGAGGAAAACTTGGCTTCATGGTTGCCTATTATATTAGGAATTAGTGTCTGACCTTGGCACAAACTGGTTTTTTTCCCAGCATTAAGTGTTAGCATTTAACAAAACTTCCCAGCTTATGCGATGTTTATCACCAATGAGGAGGAGAGGTGAGATATTTAATTCTATGTGGAATTCTTATTGACACAACTTTAAATATCATTTTCAATGGATGACTAATTAGAGCATTTGTATGATCTGTGTTGAATATTTCTTATTTCTTCAACTTGTGTTCAGTTTTCCATGATAAACGCTGTCGACCAGTTAACTATTTCCTAATGTTTGTTTTTCACAGGTGGTTCTGAGACGTTTCAGGACAAGCAAGCATTCTTTTATCACGAAATAAGACAACTGCATAGTAAGCGGAAGCACACTGCTCTACCTCTGAAGATCACTAGATATACAGTATTAAAACATGTAAGTACCATATTACACATCATGGCACATTACAGTATTAACACTTTCACTGACAAATCCCTGAAAATGTACATTCTTTATGATATAAAACTTATTCTGTTGGATATTTCAAAATTAATTTGACGTCATGACCGCATAAGTGAAGATGGACTAAGCATTGTTTTGTTGTACGAACTGTATGTCTTTACTATTTAATAAACATTCTGTTGAAAATTAGTTTCAAAATGTTCAACAGCTTACCTGTATAGGTTTCTGGAAATTAATCTTCAGGGATCGATCGATCCCAACATGGGTGAAGCGTGGGTGGAGCTTAGATAGAGATGGGTGGGACATAGCAAAGCTGGAAAGGTTAATTACATACGTGGAAGTTAGCTATGGCCTTAAATCGTGTTGACCGGTAACCCACATGTGAAGTTAATGATGTAGAATTGTGGATTTTATGTTGCTAAACAGTGAAAGGACTCTGCCTTGAGAGAACCCTGCATATCTAGCCTGGTTTTATTATCAGTCTTATATTCCTGTTTCATTCAGTCATACAAGGCAACAAAGAATCTAATGACAGATGAATGGTGTCGGAACTTTGAGATTGCCTTCCAAGGGGAGCCAGGTAAGTAGAAGACTTTCCACTATAGATTCCACTAATTCATCTATCTGTCTACTGTTTTGGGTAAGATTTTCCAGAGTGGATTCTACTTTTTCACTTCAAGAGTATACTTACCTCCCTAATACTCTTTGATATTGCTAAATATCGGCTTTCACTCGATAAACACTCAGAATAAAAACAGTTAGGTGCCCCTACTGGGCAAGGAGTCAGAGTGCAGTCCGGCGGATGCCAGCCCCACCACTGCGCATGCGCAGACTAGCACTTTCTCTTTGCTAATTTATTGGCTGAGAGACAACTCATGTTTTCTATGCTCATAGGCTTTTCCTTATTTTCTGAAAGTTTTGGCTGTGTAGAAGTTCTATTTCTCCTTGATTAATATGGCAGAACGTGTTACTACTCCAGAGGAGCGCCCAGGACCTAGCCATCAGGTGACTTCTATTATAATTTAGCGAGTTTTTCCTGGTGTAATGTGTTTCCGGGACTCGCGTTTATCATGATAAGCGCCTAAAATAACTAGTTTATTTCGAAATGGCGCTATGAAATACTAATCTCTCTTTGTGTTTATGTCCACAGGTATCTACCTAGGAGTGTTAGGACATCACATCTTCAGAGAGTTTGTTTTTCTCTCCACCAAGGTTCCATTTCCTACTAACATTGTAAGGTTATCTAACCAAAAATCTTTACCAGTGAGTTGGAGGCCTCGAATGAAGGTCTTCTCACTTTGCCCTCTTGATCCACTTCCTTCCCCCTAAGGTGGAGAGAGTTAAGAGGTCATAAGGTTGGTGGAGCGTCCGTTTCATCAGATCAGATGGCTTGTCTATGCTAAAGACTCAGGTACTCTAGTTATGATATGAGGCATTTCAATTATATTTGACAATATTTATAAAATCTTACTGTCATTTATCATTGTTTATCTGATGTTTGTATAGTCTGTATAAACTATCCGGTCTAGTTAGAATGTTCTGGATATGATTACAATTCGTCCTTACACCTGGAGGTTTTGTTTCGGATCGATTTAACTTCTTATTTTTGAAGTTATGATGTCATAATCAGCCTTGCGCCTTACTATCAGTTATAAGTTTTGTCCAACGCTGATTTGTTATCATTATTAGCTTGGGTCTTATGGCCCCTTCCTCCTTGTTTATTTCGTGCTGTGTTCTAATTCAATATCTGTAATACTCATTGTCTTCATCCTCTGCTGTGTTTCAGAGGCCTGGTTGTCCTTCATGTGGAAGATTTATCCTTGACAAGTTCTTCCACCATTTATGCTCCCAGTGCAGCCCATGTGGGCCATTGCTTAAATGTGAGATCTGTAAAAGATGGGGGGTGGAGCTAATGTCTGAATTTCTCTCATTACAGACCAGGCAGAAGGCTCCAGAGGAGGAGAGGAAGAGTAAGAAAGAGGCTTCTGGTAAGAAGGGTAAGAGGAAGGCCTCGTCCGCTATGCTATGGATATGGAGGCCTTCCGTATTGAGATGATGGGAGAGATGAAGAGGACAATTAAAGATGTGGTCCCAGAATTGCTTCGTGGCATGCTTCCTGGTCCAAATCTTTCATTGTCCTCTTCATCTGCTCCGGAGCAGATAATCCCCGCCTCTGAATCGGTGCTATTTAGGGACCTATCAGTTTTCGACCATGATTCAGAGGTGGCCCTAATAGAGGGTGAAATCCACAGTAAAAACACTGGCAGCAGGCTTGCCGCGCCGGTTGTTCGTGGTCAGGTGTCGCTGGAACCTGCCTGCCTATTAGGCCAGGATTATCTGCACCCTGCCAGTTCCTCCTATGGTACCTCTCCTGGCCAGTCCAGGTTAGCATTCTTTGCTAACCTGGAGTCTAATCTTTCTGGCCAGGAAGAAGAGGATTATCTGCTGGGTTCTCCTTCTGGCGCCATGACCATGAACATTGACGTATGTGCACCCCTCGCGGGGAACACGGGCGACATTGTACACGGTACTACTCACGCAGGAGTAGTGTTCACGGCGCAGAAGGTAGCCCGGGCTGGATCTGATGGCCAGATTTACTGCATACCTCGGCTTGCCGATGGTGTAGCAGGTGCTGGCCAGGGCCGTGGTGTGGCAAAATTTTCCCCACGCAATGCCACGGCGCCTGCTCCTGGTCTAGCCAGTCAGTTTAGCATGCCTGTTCTTTCAGGCCCGCATGCTTTCTCTGGCTTGCCAGGCGTATCAGTTCCTCCAGCCACATACACACCTGTGATTGCTCAGGAGGATGACGAAGGCCTCGGCTTGTAGAGCATTCACAGGTGGCCATGGAGGAAGACTGGTCTGATGCTTGTCAGTGGCTAATTAACGTCAGACCAGATCTTGCTGTGGTTCAGTCAGCCACTCAACGGGACCAGCGCCCGTGGCTGGCAGGTAAACCGACTGTTACCGCTATGCCATCTTTGCCGTTAGCTGATCATATTGTTGATATGTTCACTGCGGCGGAGACGTCTATTAGTACACATGGACGTTTAGCGAAGGCCCCCCCCCCGCGAAGTGGCAAAGCGGTGCCGTATTACAGCTGATCAATATCAGCTATATGGTGTAATACCGAAGCCAAGCACTGATGACCGTGCTGCGCTGGGTGAAGATACGCGGCCAGGTTCCCGGTCTGACACGGGAGCACTGTGTTCGAACGTGTTGCGTTCGGCTAACACCGCGTTACGTGATGCGGAAGAGAGTTCGAGGGCGTCTATTGCAGCGCTTTCGCATGTCTCACAGTTGTTACAAGGGGTAGTAATGGCATCCGCATTACGTCGCCCTAGTCCAGTGACTGTCCAGAGAGCCATCCAAGATGGAATTAACTTGGCTTTGGACTGTTTAACCCGGTCTGTAACCAGGAGTGTCCGGGTGAGGTGCACGTTTGCTCTTGATAACTTGTGCCCGTCCCAGGATTTGTATAATAGGCTGCTGCGTACGCCTATGAAGGGTCCTGGTCTCTTTGGAGGTGAGGGATGTAGGCATCTCCAGGAGACGGTTACCCTGGTCAATAACCAGAGGGCATTACGGGAGCAATTTGAAATGCTCCGTAGAGAGCGCGTTCGCGCAGCTCCACCTGCGTGTCATCCCCTGCAGGCTCGAGGTGGTGGTGGCCAGGTCAGAGGCCAGCCACCAGCGCAGCGCCGGCCACGGCCGCGTGCGCTTTGGCCAGCAGCGAGGGGGGGCACAGGCTCCTCCGGCGCAGCCAGCCAGGCAGCCGCCCGCGCACCGTGGTGCGCGCGGTGCGGGCCGTGGTGCGCGAGGATCTGGTCGTGGTAATCTTACCTGACAGGGTGATTACCACAGTAAGAGCCACTCCAGTGCATCTGCACCAGGAGACAGTGCCACTCTTGCGCTTCTTATGTCCACCTCTCTCCCTAGGTGGACCAGGGGAGGCCGATTGGCCAACCACATGCAGGAGTGGGAACGGTTGACTCAGGACCGTTTAGTCTTGCGATGGCTTTCAGTCGGGTATCATCCCGACTGGATAACAGGTCCACCATCACGACTGTCTCTGGTGCCGGTCTGGACTCAAATTCCAAGAGATCCAGATCAGCGGTTGTGTATAGAGGAGGAAATAAATTCCCTCATACACAAGGAAGCAATTCAACCGGCGCAAAATTGCCCGGGCTTCTATTCAACCGTGTTCTTGGTAACGAAAAGCACTGGAGGGTGGAGACCAATTCTCAACCTCAAGCCATTGAACAAGTTCATAGACACACCCAGTTTTAAGATGGAAACTGTGAGATCGGTGTTGGCAGGGTTGGAGAAGGGAATGTGGACAGCTTCAATAGATTTGAAGGATGCTTATTTCCACATTCCAATAGCGAGGGGTTTCCGTCGCTTCCTGAGATTTGCATTCCAGGGAAGACAGTGGGAATTCAGGGTGTTACCCTTCAGAATTTCTACGGCTCCTCGGGTCTTCACCAGGGTGGTTCTTGCGATGACAGCATACCTCCGCAGGAGAAACATAGCAGTCCACACGTACATAGACGACTGGCTGTTAAAAGCACACAACCAGGAAAGTTTATCGGCAAATCTGGAGATAGTTTTGAAAACTCTCACAGATTTAGGCTGGATAATAAATTTTCAAAAATCAGAGCGGACTCCATCCCAGAAGTTTGTTTACCTGGGAATGTTCGACGATCTGGAGATAGGATATGTTTATCCTACTCAGGAGAGGGTACAGATACTCATCTCAGTAATACAGTCAGTGTGCAACAGTCGTCATGTCCTGGCACGGGTTTATCTGAGAATGCTGGGATTGATGGTTTCTCTGGAACCAGTCATTCCTCAGGCGGCCTTACGCAGGCGGCCGATACAGTTATTTCTCATGACACAATGGACCCAGAGTACAGGTTCACTGGACTCGAGCGTGTCAGTGTTGGAGCCTCTAATTCATCACCTTCAATGGTGGTTGAAGACAGAGAATCTCCTGGTGGGGGTAATGTTAACCCCTCCTCACCCTCAGTTAACGATGTATACAGATGCATCGATGAAGGGGTGGGGAGCTTGCCTGGAAGAATCCACGATATCAGGGCTTTGGAATCTAGAACAGTCAAAGGAACATATCAATCTACTGGAATTAAGAGCAGTAGTCCTGGGCCTGGAACATTTCTTACAGAAAGTTCAGGGCAAGAGTGTTCTAATTCGATCAGACAACTCAACAGTAGTGACTTACATAAACTGCCAGGGCGGAACGAAGTCGCCCAGTCTCTGTATGATGACATGGACACTGCTTTGTTGGTGCCTGGATCACAGGATTACTTTGAAGGCAGTTCATATTCTGGGAAGGTTAAATCTGTTAGCAGACTCATTGAGCCGAAGGATGAGTGTTTTACCTAAGGAATGGCAACTAAATCAATGTGTGGCGGATCGTCTGTTCGACCACTGGGGGAAACCCAACATAGATTTATTCGCAACGAAGAAGAATGCGAAGATGACAACGTACATCTCTCCGATTCCAAATCCAAGCGCCTTCGCAACAGATGCGTTAGCTATCAGCTGGGTGGGAATGTATGCATACGCATTCCCTCCAGCAATCCTGATTCCAAAAATTCTTCAGAAAATCAGACAGGAGGAGTGCCAAGTGCTTCTGATCGCCCCAGATTGTCCAAGCCGATCATGGTATACGGATCTGCTGGACCTTCTGGTCTGCAATCCGGTTCCTCTGCCTCTGATGGACAATATTATCTTCCAGGGCAAGAACCTTCACATCAATCCGTCAATGTTCCAATTGACTGCGTGGATGTTGTCAAGGAATCTAGAATTAAGGAGGGCTTTTCTGAGCAAGCAGCCATGTTCATGGCAAAAGCCAGGAGGGGGTCAACCTCCAGAGCATATAATTATAAAATCAACAGATTTGCAGAAGGGTGCTCAAAAAGATGTGTTAATCCAATGGATTCATCTATTCAAGTAGTAGCCGATTTCCTCTGTCACCGGTATGATGCCTATAGCCTCAAGCCTAACTCTATTGCTGGCTATAAGTCAGCTTTAATGACAGTTATCCCTTGCTTGGCTAATAGGGGAAGTGATGAAGTAAATACATTAAATACTTTAATCAAAGGCATAGGCAATCTAAGACCAAGGAATCCCCCAGTAATTCCATCTTGGAGTTTATCACTAGTGCTTCAGGTGCTAGCTGATAGGCCGTTTGAACCACTAAGCTCCGTTTCTATGAAAATGTTGACGCTTAAAACTGTATTTTTAATTGCTGCGGCCTCGGCTAGGCGTAGGAGTGAGATTCATGCCTTGTCAGCCGAGGCAGACCGTTTTGTGGTTACAGGGGAAGGCCTTAAGCTTCTACCCAGGATAAATTTCATGGCGAAAAACCAGTCTTTGAAATATCCGGGTCAACTGATAATTTTGCCAGCTTTGACTATGTTTGATCCTAATTCAAAACTATGGTGTCCAGTCCGAGCATTAATCCGGTACAAACAACGTACTCAAGATTGGCGGACGGACCCAACAGCGTTATGGTTGTCATATATTGAGCCCCATGGCAGGGCGTCAAAGGACACCATCTCCAGGTGGATTGTAGAGTGTATTCAGATTTGCCATAAATCCGCCACAGGTAAACAAGTTGACATGGCCAGGGCTCACAGTGTCCGAGGTGTAGTGGCTTCCACTGCCCTATTTAATGGGGTACCTGTGGATGACATTATGTCAGTAGCTCAGTGGCACTGTGAGTCAAGTTTTACCGACCATTATCTCCGTGACACCTCGAATCCTCTCGCCTTATCGATTTTGAAAAGCTAATCTAGGTGTACATATTTTGATGAGGTATCCTCATTTTTTATATATTTCACATTTAATCAATGGAAACATCTACTTTATGGGCTGCATCAGTCTTCACCAATGGGGAGATGATGACAGCACTTATCTTCCACAAGGTGAGTCTTGTGTGTGTTGTCCATGGTTTTTTGTAATGTCACGTGACCCTTCATTATTAATATGGTAATGGTACATGTTTTTATGTGGTTCATCATTGAGAGTATACAAAAATGGAGCTTTTTCGTCTCTGTCCTATAGTACATGGCACTTGTACGTAGAGAGCCTATGGGACATTGAGGTCATTCGAGTCTTCCTCCCAGGAAGGGGGGGGGGGGCCCGCGCATATGACATTCGGTCATCTCTCATCCATCGGTTTGTGTTAGCTGATGTTTTTTCTAATCCTGACTGTGTTTTCACACAGTTTCAGAAGTTTAAGTGCCTTAAACGCAGAAAAGCGTATAGGGAAGAGCTGGTCTTTTGACCTCGCCTTCCTCCCGCCGAATTCCCTGTCGAATTCTGGCAATATCAAAGAGTATTAGGGAGGTAAGTATTCTCTTGAAGTGAAATAAACGAAATCACAGATTTCTTTTTTCACGAGAGAGTTGATACTTACCTCCCTAATACGGACCCGGCCTCTCCCCCCCACAGAGGCTCGGTCTTCAGGCTCTTAATAGTTGCATGTGTGTCAGCCAATAAATTAGTCAGAGGAAATGCTAGTCTGCGCATGCGCGGTGGTGCGGCTGGCATCCGCCAGATTGCACTCTGACTCCCTGCCCAGTAGGGGCACCTAACTCTTTTTATTCTGAGTGTTTATTGAGTGAAAGCCGATATTTAGCAATATCAAAGAGTATTAGGGAGGTAAGTATCAACTCTCTCGTGAAAAAAGAAATCCGTGATTTCGTTTAGTTTATCTACGTGTGTAGCTGTCTATTGTTTAATGTAAGAGCTTTCTCAATGAATTCTACTTCACATTCTTGCATTAACCTATGAGTTAACTAGCTAGAGACCCCTGTGTTGGCAGGCATATTTAGACTGTTTCAGTGAGTATGAGTTAACTAGCTAGAGACCCCTGTGTTGGCAGGCATATATAGATGATTTCAGTGAGTATGAGTTAACTAGCTAGAGACCCCTGCATTGGCAGGCATATATAGACGGTGTCAGTGAGTATGAGTTAATTAGCTAGAGACCCCTGTGTTGGCAGCCATATATAGATGGTTTCAGTGAGTATTTGTAAAACTAAAAATGTATATGTTTAACTCAGAAGCTCTTCTAGATATTAGCAATGATATTTATATGAATATTTTGAATAAAATCATCAATATTTTGCCAACTATGACATGCTTGCTGTAGCTGATAACCTGATAATGCTTGTATCGATGTAGATGAGGCGTAGCATATGTCTTTTCAGTTGACTGAAATGTGTGATAATATAAAATACTACTTAACCAATTTTATGCTAACGCAGATGTTATCCATAACAAATATTTATGACATTTTAAATATCTTGAGAATATTATAATACCTAATGTCGCCTCGATTTGCACATGCAAAATTTAACTCGATGGATATCTCTGCTTGTGCTTGAAATCAGTGTAACCTGTTGTCTAGGTAGAGTTGCATACTGCCAGTATCTTCTAACACGTCACTCGATGACATCATAAAGTCAAATTATAGATTTTCACTTCAAGAGTATACGTACCTCCCTAACATTTTGATATTCCCAAATATCGACTTTCACTCAGTAAACACTCAGATTAAAAGAGTAAGGTGCCCCTACTGGGCAGGTAGTCAGGAGACAGTCCGGCGGATACCAGCCCCAACTAATTTTGTTCAAAGTTTTTCTGCTAGGTTTCTCTAAAATCTACTCAATTTATCCTTGATAACAATGTCGGATCGCGCGAAATCGGCGGAGGAAGGACCAGGACCAAGTTATCCGGTGATTTCAATTATATTTCTGTCTAATTCGCATCTCGAGTTCTGGTGTAATGTGTTTCCAGGACTGCGATTAGACATGATAGGCGCCATTAAAACGGGTATATTCATATCTGGTGCTATGAAATACTAATCTCTCTTGTCCGAATTCATAAAGCCTGATCATCGCGCGTACACCCAAATCACGCTTATGTCTTGTGCGCAGAATAAAACAGGTTTGTCCTCGTGCGCATAAACAACCCTGATGATCGCATTTCAAGAAGGTAAAGAATCGTGCGTGTATCCGCATGCGTAGAAGTCCTGCTTAAACAAGGTTGATCGGGTAGCGTGCTCAGCACGTGCACTGTCTAACAAAAGAAAGAGCATTCATGATAGTAGGCCTACATTATTATACGGAAACAATTTCATTACTTCAGATTTCATTCAACGAGTATTTAACAGTAGATCTGTTTAGCTCAACAATGTCAAAGAAGCGAAATGACAAGTTTAGCATTGAGCAAAGGATGGCATTAATAGAATGCGTTAAAAAACGAAAAAGTATTATCGAGGACAAAAAATGTGATGCGCAGACAGCCAGCAAGAGACAAGCTACATGGGAAGACGTCAGTCAAGAGATGGGCGCCCTTTTTCCAGAGCGTCCAAAATGTACCGGAAGAGAGTTCGAAGAGCTATGGGGAAGGATGAAGACAAAGGCAAAGGCAACCGCCCGTAACGTCAAGATTGACGTAACAGAAACCGGAGGTGGCAAAGCAGTCAAGGGAGATGTCGGAGACGAGATTCTGGCTATCCTCAATGTCATCGTAGACGATCTGGCGCAGTACCACAACAAATGTGATGATGATGCGAGTTTGACGACAGTCAATAACGATGGCGAGCAGTCTTTCGGCGATGTGAAATGTCCGTCCCCTGCAGCTTCAACAAGCGATGCAAACGTTTCAAAGAGGTAGGTTAAGTAAATAGTGGCAGGGCCTAATTCGCTTCCAGATGCTGCTACTGCTACTGCTACTGCTACTGCTACTACTGCTGCTGGTGCTAATGCTGTTGGTGATGATGATGGTGATCATTTTGGTGATGGGTGAAAATGACGCCAAGAATCTTATATAAAATTTCAAAGAGAATGCTTCCTTTTAATTAATTTCAGAAGTTCAGTAGGTTTTGAAATTCCAGATGAAGAAACAGAATTGTCAGATCTTTCGCAAGGGCCCAAATCTACCAGGTACGTGCACAGGCATCTTGGAGGATATAACAATAAAACTATTGCAAACTATACTTCACTCGAGCGAAGTGCCGACTCAAGCACTATTATGCTCTTTGCTATAGCCAAAATGCGTTTTGGGTATATAATATGTGTCCCTGTGACTTAGATATTTGACATTTGACCTCTATGTTAGACACGCACACACACACGCACGCACGCAGTTCTACTGTTAATGATCTGCGACAATTCTTATATCCACAGAAATCTCACAAATGTAAACAAACGAAGCAGTGGCCTACCTGAAAAATAACAAAAATGATAAATAGATATTACTAACGTAAAACGATAACAAAAAGATGAATCGGAAAAGGTCACCTGTATTATTTTACATTTTTCCTGATCAATACTGCAACATAATTTTTATAATTCAGTTGCGGTATTTATTATGTAACAAAATATTTCAGATTTTCTGACTGCCTGTTGTTGTCTTTTACAAGATAATTCTGAGAAAGCCAACCGTCGCACGTGCTAAAGAAGACAGATGTAGCCCTGGGGTTTCTCAAAGAAGAACACGATGAGAAGCTGAAATTAATTGCTTTACAACAGGAGGCTGCAAGAGGCAAAAAAGCTGCGTACGATGTCAAAAGAACTGCGGGCGAAGTCAAAAGAGCTGCATACGAAGCCAAAAGAGATTATTACCATGAGAAACGTATGAAGCTGTGTATGGATTTGTAATCGTAAAACATAAATTATTGAAGAAAACATTGCAATTACTCACTGAAAATGTTGTCTTATGAAACGCTGACGAAAAATGTCACCTCGCACGTTGGCCTCTAAACGGTTTGCTTCCAATTGTGGTTGTAGATACACTGCTGCAGCAGGCTCATCATCATCTGGTAGTGGGTCATTCCTTTGTACTGCCAAATTATGCAGACAAGCTGTAGCAACCACAATAGACATACTGACCTGCAACTAAATTATTAAAGATATTATGATGCTGCTGTTAAATACATGCCGTGGGAGTGGCTGTGGTGTTGGTGGTGGTGGTAGTAGTGGTGGTAGTGATAGTGGTGGTGTTGGTGGTGGTGGGGGCAGTGGTGGTTGTGTTTGTGGTATTGGTGGTGGTGGTAGTAGTGGTGGTGGTGGTGGTGGTAGTAGTGGTGGTAGTGGTAGTGTTGGTTGTGGTTGTGGTGGTGATGGTATTGGTGTTGGTGGTGGTGGGGTGGGGTGGTGGTGGTGTTGGTGGTGGTCTACTTAGCTTAAGCGTTATATTTGCTTACCGAACATCGAAGGCTGTTTCTGTCTCCAACACAGTGGAAGTGTTTTTTCCATATTCCAAATGCTCTTTCAATGGCGCCTCTCGTTCTTCTTTGAGCCCGGTTGTACCATCACTCCGCTTCAATTGCAGGCTGGCGTATCGGTGTTAGCATGTAGGTGCTGCATGTGTAGGCCGGATCTCCAACTAAAATGCCATGGATTTCCCCTCCTTCAAATTGCCTGAAAAGACGAGATTCTTGGAATATTCTAGAATCGTGTGCCGAGCCGTACCATCTGGATACAACATTTGTAAATTGTAACTTGTGGTTACAAACCAGTTGACAGTTTAGGCTGTAGTACATCTTTCTGTTCATAAATCGCATAGCGTCAATGCCCCCAGGGTTGGCAATTGCCACATGAGTCCCGTCAATCGCACCAATGACCCCAGGAAATCCGGCTATGTTGCTGAATCCTTACGTTACTGCTTGTGAAGCATTTTGATTGTCCGGAAATCTGATGAAGTGGTCTTTCCTGGCATTAATTGCGTCTGTCACACGACGGACAACTCTACAGCACAATGCTTGGGACACACCACAAGTATCACCAACTACTGTCTGGAACGATCCGCATGCGTAGAACCGGAGAGCAATTGTCAGCTGTTCCAGGGGCAGGAGGGCGCGGTTCCTTTGTGTGGGATGTTCAATGTCATCTCTGATCATTTCAAGAAGTCCGCGGGAAGATTCCTTGGAAAGTCTATACCGCCTAACGAATTTAACATCGCTATACTCTTCCAATGGATTAGTCTGGTCACGAAATACTCGCAAATGCCTAATGCGTATCACTTCCCTCTCTTCTTCCATCTTTTCCACTGCAAACTCAAAAATCTGTAATGCGTCCATGTCGACTACAACTACTAAATGCTAGCAGATATTGTGATAACGAGCAATGAAATGTCAGCATGCATTGCGATTGTAACGACCTAGCGCATGCACGTGCAATAAATAGACAACATGAATTGCGATTGTGAGGACCATGTGCATGCATGTACAAGAAATAAACACCCCACCCTTGGGGTATATAAGTTCTCTTTGGTTACCCTCACCCCGCAAGGGGAAGAGGGTATTGTAATCGATACTGTTTGTCTGTGTGTGCGTGTGTGTGCGTGCGTGTGTGCGTGCGTGTGTCAGCGACATATCTCTGGAACCAGTTAACATATTTGAGTGAAATTTGGTATATAGGCCTACTTCAATACCTCACTGATAGATATGCAGATGTGCCTTTTTTAAGATTTGTCGTGATCCTGATAAAAATATCTGGATTCGGATCCCGATTCGGATCAAATTATTAAAAATGCATGCATTTCTCCTACACTACTGCTCCGATTTAGTTTTTTAACAAAGCAAAGATCCATGACTACACTAGGGTTTCCACAGTACGGCCATGATCCGAATGAAACTAATTATCCGGATTCGGATCCGGATTCGGATCGAATTATTAATAATACAGTATAAAATGTCTATAAGGGACACCATGGGGACAGACAAAAGTGTCCTTTATGAGCAGGTGTCCTTTATATAGATGGTCAAATGCATTGTTTTCTGGCTTTTGGGGGTTGACTAAGGTGTCCTTTATATAGAGGTGTCCCTTAGAGCAGGTTTTCTCATAAGCTACTGACCTGGTGTGCTTCAAATTTTAACATAACAGTGATCATCACACCATACACAGATATCCAAAGCTTCATAATGATCGAGATCAAAATATCCGGTCCAGGATCACAATCCGGATCTGTGGGTATCTCGGAAACTCCTGATCCGATTTCGCTCAAACGTTAACACAATGTTGAATGTTGCTAATCATTATTATTTATGCACATTGATCGCGATCCGTGCAGAAAATACGGATCTTGATCCGGATCAAGTTCAAAATCAGAATGTTAAAAAATAATTTGAAAAATTAAGAAAAGATGAAAGTATTGCAATTGTAAAAACTTAACTACCTACATGTACAACAAAATAAACAACCCCCTCCGGACGTTTAAACGGCGGATAAACGTGCGTTTTTGTCAACTTAGCCATGCTCGAGGGATAAACAGGCTTTATGAATTCGGGCCTCTGTGTTTGTGTCCACAAGTACATATCTATGATTGAAGAGGACACTTCAGCATCAGAGGGTTTGTTTTTCTCTCCTCCATTGCTCCATTTCCCATAACATGTTAGGGAAAAAAGTCTATGCCCAAAGTGAATTGGAGTTCTCAGAAGAAGAGCTTCTCACTTTGCCCTCTTGGTCTATTTCCCTTCCCTTTAATGGTGGAGAGATTTAAGAGGTCATAGATGGTGGAGTTTCGAGTGCATCAGATCGGGTAGTATGTCTATGCTAAAGGTGCAGGTAGTGTTATGATAATAGGCACTCTAAACTATTTAGAAATATTTCTGACATCTGCTGCCAATTTATCACTGTTTATCTGATGTTTTCATAACTTATATCACTATCCTTTCCAGTTTAATATGCTCTGGATTATGAATACAATTCGTCCTTACACCTAATTGTTGTTTTCTAGTCTGATTGTCTTCTTATTTTTGAAGATATGACATCATAATCAGCTTTGCACTTGTTATTAACAACGAGTTTTGTCTATGCTGATTTATCTCTTAGTGTAGTGGTCTTTATGGCCAGTAGTCCTCACTCGCTTTATTTTGGTTTAAGTTTACATTCATTAACTATTAAACATTAACTGTCTTTGTCTTATGGCCTTTCAGAAGCCTGGTTGTCCTAATTGTGGTAGTTTTCTAAAGCCTCATTACGCCCCTCACCCTTGGTTCAAATGCAGTTCTTGTGGGCCACTGTTGAATTGTGATATATGTAAACAGTGGGGGTGGGGGAGGGGGGGGAACTAATGACAGTTTTTGTTGTTGCAGGCGAAAGAGAAGGCTAATGAGGATGAGAGACGATCCAAGAAAGATCGAGACAGTTTAGGTCTGAAGGGTAAGAGGAAGGCTTCCGCATTCATGGATATGGAAGCCTTCCAACTGGAAATGATGGGAGAGATGAAGAAGACACTAAAGGATTTGTACCATAGTTGCTTCGCAGCATGTTCCCTGGACCAAGTTCTTTGTTGTCTCCTTCATCTGCTCCAGAGCAGATAATCCACACCTCTGAATCCGTTCTCTCTAGTGGTTTACCAGTTTTTGCCGTGGATTCAGAGGTGGCCCTTTTTCAAGGGGCAGATCATTATGAGGACACTGGCAGCAGGCTTGCCGCACTGGTAGTTCATGAGCTTGTCCCGCTGGAACCTGGTTCCCACTTGTCGGGTTCCCTGGCCTATCCGCAGCCCACAGGTACCGTTTCCTCTTTCTACTTCAAATAATACTTACCAGATGTACTATTATGATAATGTCTATTATCTAGTCTAGCTCAAAATAAACAATTAAAACTCTGCACTCTCCATGGTCCTGCCCATACTGTGTCCGGGAAGTACCATAGCCTCGCGGTACCGAGTCAATTTCCAACAACAATCATATGTGTCTATTTTGCTTTTGAAAGCGGTCACATTTTTTAGCTCTCAAATATTAGTCAATTTTTGCAAATTCAGTGATCTATTCAAGTTTTCTTTTGTGGAGCTATGGAAGGAAAAGGAAAATGGTCGCAGGGGCGGGTTGTATCAATCTAGAATTTATACATTCATGCCATAATGACTGTTTGAAATTTCTTTAAATTGGCACATTATTTTAAAAGCATTGTTAGAGTCGCTCTGGTACCCTTTAACTTTTGAATCTTATCCGGGTACTCGGTTAATTTCTCTTGCGACTAGGTTCCTTCCAAGATGGATTCGCCTGTAGCCAAGATGGCGGCGCCCATGATTAATGTTTTGTTTTGGCTCGGCATGTCTATGCACTTTGTTTTAAGCCAATCTTTAGCTCTTGCTTTATTGTTGAGGGTGTTTGTAGCGATTGGTCTTAATTTCTTGGCTTTTTTAACGTTAGTTAATTACTAAGTCGTGTTTATAAAATTTCACTCTAAAAATTTTCAAATATTTCCTGCCTGGAACTTGATTGTCATTAAGCTAAGAGAAAGTTAATGTTTTTTAAGTAATTTTAAATTACAAGCAAGTAAATTGTGCGAATGGCTTGTCACCATCTTATCATGTGCAGCGTTTTAATTCTTATTCTGTGTTCACAGATGGTGAAGGGGCAAGGCAAGGCCCTGCTGGATACATTATGTTCCCGCTGCAATCGCTTCATGAAGCGGAAGTTTGCAGGGCAGCACTGTGTTGCGTGTGCCAAGTGCAAGGTTGGAAGTCCCTGTGATGTATGTGTAAAGTGGTCGTCGGACTTAGTGGTGGAGTTTGATCGCGATCGGCGTGCGCGTGTGCAGAGAATCGCGAAGGACAAGGCGGCCATGCCTTGGGTGTTTGGGCGGCCCAATTCAAGGCGATGTTCGAGTCATTTCAGTCCACGGTTCCGTCGATGCAGCTTGGTGCAGGACAACCTATCGGTGGTCCGGCCAATTCTGTGGAGGAACATGCACCTGACCTTTCTCTCGCATCGGCTCAAGAGCCAACGGCGGAGGAAGAGGATATTCTCCAGAGCTTTCACAGGTGACGGACTCAGGCATTTCCCGCAGCTCACCCCGGGTTTTATTTGAATATGTCAGCCGGTGGGGATGTCGACGTTTAGTCGAGCATCTTCCATCCGGAGTTCGCTCTTTCCAGAGTGCCGTCAGAGCCGTATTTTACGCCTCCTGTTGGCATCGCGGATGTGGGAATGGCGGCTCCTCTCAGACTCCCATGTCCTGCTGTGTTTGCGGCCGCTGTCCCAGCTTCCGTGCTGGAGCCAATGGATTGTGGTAATTCCATATCTGGTGATTCGCTAGATACTGGAGCCGCAAGTAGTCGAGCCACGTACCCGCTTCGAATTGGAGGCTGAATGGGTGCAGGTTCTTGGATGGATGTCCAACCGTCTCGGGTTGACATCTGACCAATGGTCTCAGTGCGATCCAGCGATGGGGCGGATGTCAGAGCGTGCGGCTAGCGCTCTGTCGAGTGGCTCTTCGGCCATGCCAACTCTACCCTTGGACACTCAGACTTCTGACATGTTGGAGTAGGGTCCGCTTTCCAGAGCAGGCCTATGATCAGTATAGCTGTGTTCCTTGGCTTTCAGCCAGAGAATGTGCAGCATTTAATAGGCCATTAGCTGGGAAATCAAAGGGTCGTTCTCGACCCTTGGTTTCTCAGACTAATAAAGATGCCTTCAATGAGCTAACGCTTATAATATTGAGGATGCAGCGAGCGCGGCTATGGCCGCTCTCTCTCCCATGGCTGTACCGTCTTGCAGGTGATGCTGACCTGCGTGGCGGAAAGTGGGGAAGTGCCAGAAGCTGCTCCCGGAGTTATCCGGGACACCATGCGCTTATCCCAAGATTGCCTGGCCAGGGTGATCACAAGATCATTGGTGGAGCGGAGGTGAATGGTTCTCAATTGTGTAGAACCGGGACTGGAGATGAGGGCTGCTTTGTCTTCTGCACTCTTCATTGGTCTGGGCTTGTTTGGCAGCTCAGCAAGACATGCTCTCTCGAAGATTGCGTCCATGATTGCAGAGCAGGAGGTCATTGGCAAGTCATGGAAAAGGACTTGGCTGCAGCAGTCCTATAAGCAGCACTGTCAGGAGCAGCAAAGGCAGCAACAAAGATTGCCCTTCCATCCGTCTGGCCATGATACCCATCGGGCATCCGGTTCTCAGGGACCTGGCCGTTCGTCATCATATGTCCTCTAATAAGAGGCCATATGAAGACGACTGGAAGGATGGTGGCTCGGGACGCGGCGTCTACTGTAAGGATAGCCGTGGTGGTGGTTCCGGGCTGTCATATTCCAAGAAGCCGTGGATGACGGTCCTGACGGGCTTCCAGTGAGACCCGTACTGGTGGCATCAGGAACGCAGGGAGTCGAGGAGCTTCACCAAAATGAATTAACGTTTTGACATGCAACATTGACCGCGAGCTGTATGCAGATTCCTTCCGTCGGAGTCAGACCAGCTGTTCTTAAACCAGTGGGAACGGGTCATGCAAGATTGTTTAGTCTGTCATTGGCTAAGAAACGGCTATGAGCCGGACGGGCTCATCCGTCAATCATTAGTTCCGTTAACGTCGACTCCCGTGTGGCCTCAAGTTCCAAGGGAATCCGATCATCTAGATGTCATTTGCTCAGAAATAAAGATCTTCAATGAAAGAATGGGCTTCATTTAGTCCGCAATCAGTCCTCCCTGGGCTTCGATAATTTTCCTTGTTCCGAAATGCACCAGACATTGGAGACCGATTCTCAACATCAAACCGCTGAACAAATTCATTCTTTCACCAAAATTTCAGATGGAGACTGTGGCAGCGGTGATGACAGGGCTGAGAAAATGCATGTGGGCAGTATCGATAGATCTGAAGGATGCATATTTTCATATTCCAATGTCAATTCCTTTTCAAAAATATCTTTGTTTTGCATTCCAAGCCAATGTCTGGGAATTCAATGCGTTACCGTTCGGTCTGTCCACTGCCCCGAGGGTCTTCACCAAAGTGGTTCTTGCCAGGACTTCTTATCGTCACAGGAGAAACATAGCTGTTCATGCTTACATAGATGACTGGCTGCTGAAGGCAGGGAATCCTGTCACTCTGCGCAACAATCTTCAGGTAGTCCTGGCCTTACTAAAGGACCTAGGATGGATTGTGAATCTAGAGAAATCAGAATTGACTCCATCCCATTTGTGTATCTGAGAATTCTTTTCAATCTCAGGGACTTTTCCGGTGGAGAGCAGAGTCAAGAGCTTGATTGCAGTTCTGGGGTCAATTTCTCTAGGAGCCTATTTGACGGTGTGTGAATTTCTCAGATTACTGGGTTTACTAGTATCTCTGGAGAAGGTAGTTCCTTATGCGGCACTCGTGCGCAGGTCGATTCGGATGAGAGAATGGATCCATTATCTCTGAGGATTCCAGTAAAAGAACTCTTGATATTCCATCTGCAGTGGTGGTTATCAGAGCAGAATCTCCTGCGAGCTGTTCCTCTACAACCCCCTCAACGGCAGATGTCCATCTTCACAGGTGCGTCGATGACAGGTTTGGGAGCAGTATTGGATGATCTGTCAGTGTCAGGGGAATGGGATCGGACCAATGCGCAGAAACACATAAATGTTCTCGAATTATTAGCGGTGGTATTAGCACTTCGAAAATCTGAGAACTTAATCCGAGACAAGATTGTCCCCGTAAGGACAGACAACTCCACAGTGGTATCTTATTTGAACCGCCAAAGCGGGATGAAATCACCAGAGTTGTGCATGATGATATGGAATCTTCAGCTGTGGTGACAAGAGAGGAATGTTATTCTTCAGGTAGCACACATTCCAGGAAGATTGAACATCCTAGCATATGCTCTCAGTCGAAGGACGGTTTGTCGTCCGACGGAATGGCAGCTCAACCAATCGGTAGCGGAAGTTGTATTCAAACATTGGGGCAAGCCGAATGTGGATCTATTTGCGATGAAAGGAAACGCAAAGATGGTCACATACGTGTCACCAATCCCGGACCCACTAGCTTTAGCAGTGGATGCACTGGCGATAAGTTGGAAAGGAATGTCCGCATACACGATCCTCCAACGATTCTCATCCCAAAAGTTCTGGCAAAGATAAGAGAGGGCATATGCCAAGTATTACTGATCGCTCATCATTGGCCAGGCCGATCATGGTTTACGGATCTGCTGGACCTTCTGGTTTGCAATCCAATTCCTCTTTCAGACAGAAGGGATTTGATTTTTCAGAACAAGGGTCTGTATCTCCACGACAGACCGGAAATGTTCCAATTAACTGCATGGATGTTGTCAAGCAGCGAGCAATTGTGGGTGGCTTTTCTGAGCAAGCAGCGAAGTTTGTTGCTTCAGCCACAAGGGGGGGGGGGGGGGGGGGTTGTCTCAACCACCAGAACATATAATTATAGAATCAACAAATTTGCAGTGATGTAAGGGAATCTGCATCTGTTTAACACGTAACAGATTTTATCTGTCATTTATACGAGGTTGATAAACTTGTACCTTCAACCCTAGCAGCTTATAAGTCTGCATTAGCTTCAGTCGTTCCCAGTCTGGCCACTGTAGGAGTGGAGAACGACACTTTAACTGATGTTATTAAAGGAATGAGCAATCTGCGACCTAGACAGCCAATTCCTATCCCAGCATGGAATCTATCTCTTGTTGTACAAGTTTTAGGGCATGATCCCTTTGAACCAATTAGATCTATAGATATTAAACTGTTAACTATTAAATCAGTTTTCTTGTTTGCAGTAGCATCTGCGAGGAAAAGCGATATTCATGCGCTTTCTGCCGAACAAGACCGTTTTGTCGTTACGGGTCAAGGTCTAAGACTCAGTCACTTAAATATCCAGGATAGCCGATCAATTTGTCTGTCAAGTTTAATTAGACATGACCCAAGCTCTTCTGCTTGGTGTCCTGTCAGATTTCTGAAGATGTATAAGAAACATACTGAGGAGTGGAGAGATGACCCAAAATCTCTGTGGTTATGTCTCAAAGCTCCTCATCTTCGCGCCTCGAAAGAGATCATTTCTCGTTGGATAGTCGATGCTATTCAGATGTCGCACAAAATCGCAACAAGAAAGCAGATTGATTGTGCGAACACCCATCAAGTCCGAGCACTAGCAGCATCATCGGACCTTTATACGGGTGTGTCTTTAGAGGAGGTGATGTCTGTAGCACAATGGCATGCCGAGTCGTCATTTACTGATGTCTACCTTTGCGATATCTCCAGCGCACTTAATCCGGTAGCTGTCGCCAATTTATTGAATCTCACTTAAAGCCACGTCCGACCACGGTTTACACATACATCATAGGGTTCTTCCACAGACACTGACACTGGTGATGCATATGATCTGTGAATGACTGGATTGGGCGAACCTCCTGCGATGATCAGGAAAGACCAAGCACTTAGAATGGTGAGTGTTTTCTTAGTTTAAGTGACTAATATTAATTTACTTACATTCAAATTCCCAGACTGATTAGGTAAAAATCTGGCTCAAGAGTATCTTATTCATTGCAACAGACAATAGACTCATTCAAATTTGAAAATCTAATTGATATATTGATAGTTTTTTCAAAATTATAAGTTGTAGTAGCTTCTTTGCACTCTCCTGGACTGCCTTAGCTGAGACTTGGGGCTGACACAGGTCTGGTGGGTGTTGCTTCCCCTTTTGATAGCCCTCTGGAATGTGTGCGGACAAATGAGGGGGTGTGCGGTCCAGACCATGGCATGGAAGTTTAGCACTCTGAATCAGATGGCAGGACCCAAGCATATGCTGGGGTTCCAGTCTCTTCACAACCTTCTCTGTCGGATGGTAGTTGAGAGCTGTTTCGAGCCTCACCTCCTCCTACCGGAGTTTCTTAGCTGTCGAAATCCGGAGTTTATCATAATAGTACATCTGGTAAGTATTATTCGAAGTAGAATAAAAAAGCATCCGCTTTTGTTTCTACAAGAGTTGATAATACTTACCAGATGTACTATGGCCTTCCTCGGCCACCCTGCTGAGGTGAGAGTGAGCTGCTTTCGCTGTTTGTCAAGACAAATATAAGATGAATCTGACTGTTGTTGGGAATTGACTCAGTACCTGGAGGCTATGGTAATTCCCGGACACAGTATGGGCAGGACCATGGAGAGGGTGGAGTTTTAATTGTTTATTTTGAGCTAAACTAGATAATGGACATTATCATAATAGTACATCTGGTAAGTATTATCAATTCTCGTAGAAACAAAAGCCGATGCTTTTTTGATTCGGTACCTTTCCAGGCCAGCCTGTGTTAGCTTTCTTTGCTGACCCGGAGTCTAAACTTTCTGGCCAGGAAGAAGAGGATTATTTGCTGGGTTCACCTTCTAACGCCGTCGTCATGGACATTGATGAGCGTACACCCCTCGCGGGGAGCACGGGCGACATTTTCCATGGGTCTACTCATGCTGGTGGCCCGGGTTGGAGCCGATGGCCAGCCATACCGCATACCTACATGTAGGCTTGCCGATGATATAGCAGGTGCTGGGCAGGGCCATGGCGTGGTGAGTTATACCCCACGCATTGCTACAGTGCCTGCTCCTTGGCAAGCCAGAGCATTTAACATGCCTGCTCTTTTGGGCCTGCATGCTTTCGCTGACTTGCCAGGAGTATCGGTACCTCCAGCCACGTTCACGCCTGCGAATGTTTCAGAGGATGATGAAGGCCTGTGCCTAGTTGAACATTCGCAGGTAGCCACAGACGAAGACTGGTCTGACGTGTGTTAGTGGCTAATGAACGTCAGGCCAGATCTCTCTGTGGAGCAGTCAGCTAGCCAGCGGGACCAGCGCCCGTGTTTGGCAGGTAAGCAGGCTGCTACCGCGATGCCATCTCTGCTGCTGGCAGAACATATTATTGATATGTTTACAGCGGCAGAGACATCGATTAAGGCGAATGGACGTCTCGTGAAGGCCCCTCGTGAGGTGGCAAAGTGATGCCGCATCATACCTGGCGAGTACCAGAAGTACGGTGTGGTGCCTAAGCCAAGCTCGGATGACTGCGCTGCGTTAGGTGAAGATACGTGGCCAGGCTCCCGATCTGACACGGGAGCGCTGTGCACGAGCGCGCTGTGCTCGGCAAACACTGCATTGTGCGATACGGAGGAGAGTTCAAGAGCGTCTATTGCTGTGTTCTCGCATGTCTCCAAGCTGTTACAGGTGGTAGTAACAGCATCCGCATCAGGCCAGCCTAGTCCGGTAACAGTCCAGAGAGCCATCCAGGATGGTATCAACCTGGCTCTGGACGGTTTAACCCGGTCAGTAACCAGGAGTGTCTGGGCGCGGCGCACATTTGCTTTGGACAACCTGTGCCCATCCCAGGACCTGTATAACAGGCTACTGCGTATGCCTATGACAGGTCCTGGTCTCTGGAGGTGAGGGATGCAAGCACCTACAGGAGACAGTCACCCTTGTGAATAACCAGAGGGATTTGCGTGAGCAATTTTCATTCACGCAGCACCCCCTGCGTACCATCCTCAGCAGGCCCGAGGTGGCGGTGGCCAAGTCAGAGGCCCGCCATCAGCGCAGCACCGGCCTCGGCCGCACATGCTCCGGCCAGCACAGGCAGCCGCCAACGCACTGAGGTGCACGCGGTGTGGGCCGTGTCGCGCGAGGATCTGGTCGTGATAACTGTGCCTGATGGGCCGGTTACCACAGAAAGGACCACTCCAGTGCTTCTGGGTCCAGAGACAGTGCCACTCTTGCATGTCTCATGTCTACTTCTCTCTCAAGGTGGACCAGTGGGGGTGCCATCTGGCTCACCACTTGCATGAGTTGGAGCGGTTGACTCAGTCTTACGATGGCTTTCAGTCGGGTATTATCCGAACTGGATGGTAGGTCCGCCATCGTAACTGTCGCTGGTGCCGATCTGGACTCAAAATCCAAGCGATCCAGATCAATGGTTGTGTATAGAGGAAGTAACAAATTCCCTCATACTAAAAGGAGCAACTCAACCGGCACAAAATTTTCTGGGCTTCTATTCAACCGTGTTCCTAGTGACAAAAAGCACTGGAGGGTGGCGGCCAATTCTCAACCGCAAGCCACTGAACAAGTTCATAGACACACCAAGTTTCAAAATTGAAACCGTGAAAACAGGGTTGGCAGGGTTGGAGAAGGGAATGTGGATGGCATCAATAGACTTGAAGGAGTCGTATTTCCACATTCCAATGGCGAGGAGTTTACGCCGGTTTCTGAGATCTGCAATCCATGGTCGGCAGTGGAAATTCAAGGTTCTACCTTTTGGAATTTCGACAGCTCTTCAGGTCTTCACCAGGGTGGTCCTTGCTATAACAGCTTACCTCCGCAGGAGAAGCAAAGCAGTCCACATGTACATAGATGACTGGCTGTTAAAAGCACACAATCAGGAAAGTCTATCAGCAAATCTGGAGATAGTTTTGAAAACTCTCACAGACTTAGACTGGATAATCAACTTTAAACTGCTCTTCGATCTAGAGATAGGATATGTTTATCCTACTCAGGAGAGGGTACAAGTACTCATCTCATTAATACAGTCGGTGTGCAACAGTCGTCATGTCCTGGCATGGGTTTACTTGAGAATGCTGGAATTGATGGTTTCTTTGAAACCAGTCGTTTCATAGGCGGCCTTGCGCAGACGGCCTATCCAGTTGTTTTGTCATGACACAGTGGACCCATAGTACAGGATCACTGGACTCAAATGTGTCAGTATTAGAACCTCTTATTCACCACCTTCAATGGTGGATGAAGAGAGAGAATCTCCTGGCGTGGGTATTGCTCACCCCTCCCCACCCTGAGATAACGATGTACACAGATGCATCAATGGAGAGATGGGGAGCTTGCCTGGAAAAAGCCACAGTATCAAGGCTTTGGAATCTGGCTTATTTCTATTATGGCACTATGAAATACTAATCTCTCTTTGTGTTTATGTCCACTGGTATCTATCTATGATTGTTCAGGACATCACATCATCAGAGGGTTTGTTTTTCTCTCCACCAAGGTTCCATTTCCTACTAACATTGTTAGGTTATCTAACCAAAAATCTATGCCCAGTGAGTTGGAGACCTCGGAAGAAGGTCTTCTCCCTTTGCCCTCTTGGTCCACTTCCTTCCCCTTATAGGTGGAGAGAGTTAAGAGGTCATAGAGTTGGTGAAGCTTCCAGTTCATCAGATCGGATGGTTTGTCTATGCTAAAGAATCAGGTATTCTAGTTATGATATATAAGGCACTACAATTTTATTTGAAAATATTTATGAAATCTGCTTCTGATGTTTGTATGGTCTGTATATTCTATCCTTTCCAGTTAAGATGCTCTGGATATGAATACAATTCGTCCTTACACCTGTTTGTTTCGGATCGATTTAACTTCTTATTTTTGAAATTATGACGTCATAATCAGCCTTGCACTTTATTAACATTTAAAGTTTTGCCCAACGCTGGTTTATTATCTTTGTAGGTGGTGAGTTACTAATTCTTTAACTAAAATACTCATTGTCTTCGTCCTCGGGCCTGTTTCAGAAACCTGGTTGTCCTTCTTGTGGACGTTTCTTTAAAGAACGTTTCACCCCGCATCTCTGCTTGTAGCGCAGTCCCTGTGGACCACTGCACAAGTGTGAAATATGTAAACAGTGGGGCTGGGGCGAACTAATGACAGAATTCTTGTCGTTACAGGCTCGGGAGAAGGTGTGTGAGGAGGAGAGGAGAGCGGAGAGAGGGGACGGGTAAGAAGGGTAAGAGGAAGGCCTCGTCCATTGTGGATATGGAGGTCTTCCGAGTTGAGATGTTGGGAGAGATGAAGAGGACAATCAAGGATTTGGTTCCAGAGTCGCTTAGTCTTGCAATGGCTTTCACTCGGATACAGCCCAGAGTGGATAATAGGTCCGCCATTGCATCTGTCTCTCGTTTCTGGTCTGGACTCAAAATCCAAGAGATCCAGACAAGCGGTTGTGCATAGAAGAGGAGATAGAATATCTAATTCTATAAGTAGCAATTCAACCGACACAAGATTGCCCGGGCTTCTATTCAACCGTGTTTCTTGTGACAATGTCACAAAGAACACTGGAGGGGGAAGACCAATTCTCAACGTCAGACCTCTAAACAAATTTATAGACACACTGAGTTTCAAATGGAAACAAGAAAATCGGTGTTGTTGGGGTTAGAGATGGGGATGTGGACAGCATCGATAAATCTGAAAGATGCTTGTTTCCACATTCCCATTGCAAGGAGTTTTCGTTGGTTCCTGAGATTTGCTTTCCAGGGACGCCAATGGGAAATCAAAGTTCTACCATTTGGAATTTCAACGGCTCCGAGGGTCTTCACTCGAGTGGTCCTAGCTATCACAGTATACCTCCGCAGGAGAAATATAGCAGTCCACACTTACATAGACGACTGGTTGCTAAAAGCACACAACCCAGAAAGCTAGACAGCAAATCTGGAGATAGTTTTGAAAACACATATTTAGGCTGGATAATCAACTTTCAAAAATCAGAGCTGACTCCATCCCAGAAGTTTGTTTACCTGGGTATGTTCTTCGATCTGGAGATAGAATATGTTTATCCATCCCAGGAGAGAGTGGAGAATCTCCTCTCGTGCATACAATTGGTTTGCAGCAGTCGTTATATTCTAGTACGAATTCAGGATCTCTGGACTCGCGCATTCAAGTGCTGGATCCTCTCATTCATCACCTTCATTGGTGGATGGAGAGAAAATCTCCTGGCGGGGGTCATGCTGACCCCTCACCACCCTCAGATAACGATGTTAATGGATGCATCGATGGAGGGATGGGGAGCTTGCCTGGAAGAAGCCACAATATCAGGGCTTTGGAATCTGGATCAATCAAAGGAGCATATCAACATGCTAGAATTACGAGCTGTAATTCTAGGCCTGAACACTTCTTAAAGGAAGTGGGGGGAAAGTTTGTGTTGATACTGTAGCGTGGCCGGTCTGGGTTTTTGTGGTAGTGTATAAATGCTGGTGAGAATTGCAATTGCTAGAATAACAGCTCTGAATATCACTGATTGACCTCGACCACTGATAGATAAATGACCCAATATGAAAGTTGAATATTTGTCAGAGTCAGTATTGATCCCAGATGTTAGGCTCCGTCTCAACCTCACATGTACCCTCTCACTCAGAACGTCTTAGGTTGGGCTGACACAGATCTTTAGAGCGGCACTGAGTCAATGAGATTGATTGGTAAAACGTACATGCATGGCCTCATCAATACAATAGCATTAACTATAGTGTCCCTTTAAACATGCTGTAATGGTGATGAAATTATAACTGCCTGCTAACACACTCCTGTCAAAGAAACGTCCAGTCAATAGAATATGCCAATTAATCAATAAACGCTATTAGCATAACCCTATTGACTGAAGTATTCCTTTAAAGCGACTGCGTTGCTTTAATTTAATAGACAACGTCCTGTCTATCACTCTGTGCATGAAATGAGGTCACACCCAGTGCCATAACTGTTGTGGTACGTGAGACTGTCAGAACAGCGCTGCTTGCATAGAGATGCGTGCGGTGGTTGTTGTAAGCTGATATTGTATGAGCATTAGAAACACCAGCAGCAACGTGTTAGCTGCGACGGACTGGTCACTTAATTTAAGGATGGACAATTAATTCATGGATTCGAATAAGAAGAGAGGGATTTAAATAACTGACATGGACAATTTATTCTCCAACAAATACTGAATAGCTATCAGCTGACGCACGACTGACAGCAACTGTCAAATGGAATGGATTACATAATAGTGACGGTAAGTAGGTATGCTAATCAGTACTAATTTAATGTTATCTGATAAGTTTACAAGCTTCTAAGCTTTAGAAGTTAGCTTCAATATGCCACTGAAATAGTATCACAAGAGTGCAATCAGTTGAACGAATGCACATAGCAATCCAGACGTATAGATAGCAACGCCAATATAATTCTCGGAGGGAGGAAGTGTGCGTGATTCGAACTAAACCTCTGTCCCGGATAGCAGACAAATTATGATGACACTAATGGCTATAGTGTCTGGACGACCAATCAATCCTGGATCATAGATGGGTGAATAAGTTAGGCCAGTTGATGTTGATGATAATCTAATGCCCTTAGCTTGCACAGGCACATGACCAATCGATCCCGATTGTTGGTCGCTTTTGACAGTCAGTGGTCGCCTTTCCAAGATGGCTACCGGTTTATTTAGAATGACCCAGTACAAAGTAATCAAACGACCAATCCTGGTCGTTGGTCGCATCCGATTGTGGTTATTTATCAAGCAATTGGTACCAAATTCAGTAGTGATAATCGATCCCAAGTGTCGTGTAATAAATGACCAATGCTGATCGTTGGTCGTATCCGATATGATTGCTTGTCCAAGCAATATGGGACCAAATTCAGCGGTAAAATTGACCAAGTCTCAATGTAGATAATGACCCATTTTGGTCGTTGGTCGCTTCTGATTGTGATTGCTTTTCCAAGCAAATGCCAACCCAGAAGTAAATACGTTGTCAAACGCAATACTAGTTAATTCTGGTCACCTTGATGATTTAATGTTTTGGTCGCTTCTTTGAGTCTTAAGTTGGTCACTTATTTGCTCGAGTGTCCGCAAATTCTTAACACTTGGGTGGTTGTGAACCCAGGGTGAAATTTCTGAGGAGCAGACGTCCTTATATACCCTCGGGAGCGACCATGCACCCACTTTGGTTATTTTCGGGGAACCCGATTGGCCTAGATTCCAGCTACAATCAAATTCCTATGATGTAATCAGGATGAACGCTCACGTACACGCGCATCCAGGTTACGGTACAGGTGAAGACCTTAAGCGTCTACCGAGATTGAATTTCTTGGCTAAAAATCAACCTTTAAAATATCCGGGTCAGCCTATAATTTTACCTGCCGTAACCGGATATGATCCTGCTGCTAAGGCATGGTGTCCTGTCTGCGCCTTAAATAAGTACAAGACGGACAGTCCCATGCTCCCTATGGTTGTCATATATTGAAGCCCATGGTAGGGCATCAAGAGACACTATTTCCAGATGAATTGTAGAATGCAAATCAATTTTGTCATAAGACAGCCACTGGAAAACAAGTAGATAGAGCCAAGGTTCATAGTGTCCATGGTGTGGTAATTTCCACGGCATTAGTTAATGTTGTTTCTGTTGAAGACATTATGTCAGTAACCCAGTGGCACTGTGAATCAAGTTTTACCGACCATTATCTCCGTGATACTTCCAACCCGCTCGCCATCTCAATCCTCAGAAAATAATGCAACGGGATTTATTTGTTTGTAATTAGTTTGCTATTTACAAATATCACATCATGCATACTTCTATTCCTGGTTGTGTTTTCAGAAACAATTCCAGATGTTTTAAATCTCTTGAAATTTCAAAGAGCTAGTCTCATCGAGGGTGAACTGGTTTTAGGATCTGCCTCCCTCCCGCCAAATTTACTTTCAAATTCTGTAAGTATGTTCTCATGATGTGAAATAAGAAAATTTATCAAATATGTTTTTCACGAGTGAGATGACATACTTACCTCCCTAACAGGATCCCGGCCTCCACCCCACGGAGGCCTGGTCCTTTGGTTATTTGAATAGTTGTTTCTATGTCAGCCAATATTTAGTAACGGAAGTACCAGTATGCGCATACTTAGAGGTGGGGTCTGACATGTGCATGACTGTGTTCATTCCACCTGCCCAGTAGGGGCATCTAACTTTTTATAATTTTGAATAATATTGAATTTAGAGCCGATATACTAGTATATCAAGAGTGTTAGGGAGGTAAGTATGTCATCTCACTCATGAAAAAGAAATTTGATAAATTTTCTTATTGAACCACTAAGTTCCATTTCTAGGAAAATGTTGACACCTAAAACTGTATTTTAAATTGCTGTGGCCTCGGCAAGGCAGAGAAGCGAAATTCATGCCTTATCAGCCGAGGCAGACCGTTATGTGATTACAAGGGAAGGCCTTAGGCTTCTACCTAGGATTAATTTCATGGTTAAAAACCAGTCTGAAATATCCAGGTCAACCCATATTTTTACCAGCTTTGACTAGATATGATCCTACTTCAAATGCATGGTGTCCAGTTCACGCATTAAACAGGTACAAACAACGTACCCAGGAATGACGGACAGACCCAACAGCGTTATGGTTGTCATATATTGAACCCCATGGTAGAGCGTCCAAGGACACCATTTCTAGGTGGATTATGGAATGTATCCAATTTTGCCATAAATTCGCCACAGGTAAACAAGTTGACTTAGCTAAGGCTCACAGTACTCGCGGTGTAGTGGCTTCCACCGCTCTGTTTAATAGGGACCTTCCTGTGAACGACATTATGTCGGTAGCCCAGTGGCACTGTGAGTCAAGTTTCACCGACCATAACCTCCGTGACACCTCGAATCCTCTCGCCTTATCGATTTTGAAAAGATAATTTAGGTGTACATATTTTGATGATGGGAAGTTGATGACAGCAACAAGCAATTCAGAAGGTCAGTCTTGTCTATGCGGTGTTCATTATTGATTGTCTTTGTCACATGACCCTTTGTTACTAATATGGTGATGGAACGTGTTTTTATGTGGTTCATTCTTGAGAGTATACAAAAATGAAGGCTTGTCCTATAGTACTTGGCACTAGTATGTAGAGAGCATATGGGACATTGATATCATTCCGTCTCCCTCCCAAGAAAGGGGGGGGGGGGAACACATATGACATATGGTCTTCTCTCAGCCATCGGTTGTGTTATCCGATGTTCAAATCATTCCCTGGTTGTATTTAAGTTTAAGTTTCTTAAGTGCAGAAAAGCACATAGGGAATAGCTGGTCTTTTGACCTTGCCTCCCTTCCGCCGAATTCACTGGCGAATTCTGGCAATATCAAAGAGTGTTAGGGAGGTAAGTATACTCTTGAAGTGAAATACATGAAATCACAGATTTCTTTTTTCATGAGAGAGTTGATACTTACCTCCCTAACATGGACCCAACCTCTCCGCCCCACAGAGGCTCGGTTTTCAAGCTTTCTTAGTTGCATTGTGTCAGCGAATAAAATAGTCAGAGGAAGGGCTAGTCTGTGCATGCGCGAGGTTGGACCTGGTATCTGCCGGACTGTCTCCTGACTACCTGCCCAGTAGGGGCACCTTACTTTTTTGATCTGAGTGTTTATTGAGTGAAACTCGATATTTGGGAATATCAAAGTGTTAGGGAGGTAAGTATCAACCCTATTGTAAAAAAAGAAATCCGTGATTTCGTTTATGTTATTCTGAACAGGTTAAAATGACTGTCTTTAAGGCATAAATTATTTGTCTATTTATATGCCTATTTACCAGATGAGATTTTTAATACTTTACTGACTACACCAGCTAAGGACAACCTGTTAAATCAGGACTACATCGGCCGATGCCAGTGCATGCTCTAATATAGAATTGGTAGTTCTGTCTTAAGTGGTTAAACGTGTGCAATAAATAGCCTAATTTCTGCCATGTATAACGTCATCACTATTTTAAGAAAAAAACACCTTCCACTTGATGTCATATAGACGGACCAGCTTACAGCATCATTGTTTCCAAAATGATCACCAGTTATCATCTTACATGTAATGGGAACAGAATTTAGGATTTTGTAACATCAGTGTTCTGCATGTTCTTAATAATCAGAACTTACATGGTTTATCGGTAAACTCCAGGTCGAATTAGTAATTTAGTGTTGCTGTTATTACTGGTTTATTTGTGCATTGACAGGCCTGGACTGGGGAGGAGTGCGACGTGAATGGTTTGAGATACTCTGCGTAAAACTGTTTGATCCCACTGCATCTGGACTGTTTATGAGATTCACAGACAGTACACAGGCATTGGTAAGTATTAGCTAATCAACCCCCTCATGCAATGGAAGAATCTAGCTTTAACTAAGGCTCACCCATCTCTAGCTAAGCTCCATCCATGTTTTGCTAGTGTTTGAATTAGCGTTGCACGATTATTTAGTTTTCATAATCGCGATCATTTAAAAAAAAGTAATCACGATTTTCGACTGTATCGTACATGTCATTGTGTGTTATGGTGGGGTAACGATGTAACGGAATATTTTGACTGGTTCGACCTCTAGTATTGATAATATCTGAAAAGCCCCTGCAAACTTGTCAGATAGTAATAGGCATTCGAAAATGATATTATAAACAATTGGAGTACTAAATCCGAACACAATATCGATACAATGTGGCAAGACCCGGACACCCCAATGTAAGCAACCAATATAATGTGATCCAAAGTGGAATCAAGCATGAGAGAAAATTTGCTTGAACGCCCAAGAATTAAAATGTGAGAGGTCGCTTCTTATGTTGGCAACAAAATAACCCTTTTTCGATTGGAGGTGCATGACATGTTCTCGCAAGATTTCATACGCTAACTGGAGTTTGAGAGAGGGAAGCAAGATCGCTTAGATCATAACCCTTCCTGTTATCAAACGGGTACCCATTTTACCACATTTGGATCGAAATTAAAGTACAATACTCGGTTAATGTCACGCAATGATAATATACAGCGATATCCGAGTTCCGAGTCCAGAATATGTATATCCGAGTACTGGCTCTAAAAACTGTTGATACGTCTTAATTTGATTTAACCCGAGTGGATTACTACTATCATGTGATTTATGTTTTTGCACGACAACATTTTACATCAAATTTTGGATTAATTTTGATGTAATAAACAGCCTTTATTAAAGGATATGCAATATTTAGGCAGCCCATTTAATAATTTCACTTCCACGATGATATTTCTGAGGTGTATATTAAACATGGTCGTAAAGTGGCAAAAATTTGTACCAGGAAATCGTTCAGTTTTCGTGTTAGTGTCTCAGTTTTAACCATTTTAGAGAATTGATTTCAACTTTATCTTGAAATATACCCAAAATAAGCGTACCCCTTTCTCAGAGATGTTTGTTTGGAAATTGAACACCCCTTTTTCCAAATAGAATCTTAGGCTACTAATAAACGATGTACGTTACTTTACATTTTTTAAAACAACAACCTTGGAGATTGAAAATCTTCGATTATTTAGTTTTGTAATCGTCCACGATCATATTTTAAAGAATAATCGCGATTAATCAAATAATTGTGCAAGCCTAGTTGGAAGTAATCGATCGCTGCTGTCTCTGAATCTTAATTTCCAGAAAACTATACAGGTAAGCGCTTTAATATTTTGAAACTAATTTGACTGGGTATTTCAAATTAGTTGCAAAATGTTCAACAGAACATTTATTAAATGGTAAAGACATACAAGTCTTACAACTTGACAGACTATTATGCATTTATGACATGACAGATTAAATCGTATTATTCATGATGTAACTGATTATGACATCAGTCTACATACATGTGATGTAGTTGATTATAACCTCACATGATTGACTGAGAAATTGGATTCATCAATTGCCAGTTCTGGAGCCAAGCAATGAATAACTCTTTAATGGTCAAGATTGATGAAGAACATTTACATGACAAGTGAAGACTACATTTTAAAATTTATCATTGGAATGACTGGCTCAGTCATGGTGACTTAATGTAATGTCTACTGTAATGTGACGGAGAACTCATGTCAATGTCTATGATTTAAGCACAGGAGGGTTTGTCACCAACAGTAATCACATAAACGCGTCTGTTAGCAGCATATAAATTAATTTATTGTTGTAAATTTATCCAGATCAAGTCAAATCAGACAGCAGTTCAAATCAGAGAGAAGCTGAAATCAGAGAGCATCTCAAATCAGAGAGCTGCTCAAATCAGACAGCAGCTCAAATCAGAGAGCAGCTCAAATCAGACAGCAGCTCAAATCAGAGAGCAGCTCAAATCAGAGAGAAGTCAAATCAGTCACTCAAATCAGAGAGCAGCTCAAATCAGAGAGAAGCTCAAATCAGACAGCAGCTCAAATCAGAGAGCAGCTCAAATCAGAGAGCAGCTCAAATCATACAGCAGCTCAAATCAGAGAGCCACTCAAATCAGAGAGCAGTTCCTTGCCCTGTAGGTGGGGCTTAGAATACACCTTCCGTATCCTCTGCGTGTCGTAAGAGGCGACTAAAGGAGGTACGGGTGAGGTAACCCTGACAGAAACCTCGAGTGCTGAAGACGAAGGTTCCAGGCCGCACGGCGCACTCTAATAAACCATGGATCCATGCACTTAGCGCTTATGATCATGTCGATAGTCACTTACAGGACTGGCGGTATGATCAGCGAACGAAAAGAAGAAGAGAGCACACAAATCAGAGAGGAGCTCAAATCAGAGAGCAGCTCAAATCAGACAGCAGCTCAAATCAGAGAGCAGCTCAAATCAGACAGCAGCTCAAATCAGAGAGAAGGACAAATTAGACAGCAGCTCAAATCAGAGAGCATCTCAAATCAGACAGCAGTTCAAATCAGAGAGCAGCTCAAATCAGAGAGAAGCTCAAATCAGACAGCAGCTCAAATCAGACAACAGCTCAAATCAGACAGCAGCTCAAATCAAAGAGAAGCTCAAATCAGACAGCAGCTCAAATCAGACAGCAGCTCAAATCAGAGAGCAGTTCAAATCAGACAGCAGCTCAAATCAGAGAGCAGCTCAAATCAGAGAGCCACTCAAATCAAAGAGAAGTTCAAATCAGAGAGCCACTCAAATCAGAGAGCAGTTCAAATCAGAGAGCAGCTCAAATCAGAGAGCAGCTCAAATCAGACAGCAGCTCAAATCAGAGAGCAGCTCAAATCAGAGGGAAGGTCAAATCAGACAGCAGCTCAAATCAGACGCCAGCTGAAATCAGAGAGCAGCTCAAATCAGAGAGAAGCTCAAATCAGACAGCAGCTCAAATCAGACAGCAGCTCAAATCAGACAGCAGCTCAAATCAGAGAGAAGCTCAAATCAGACAGCAGCTCAAATCAGACAGCAGCTCAAATCAGACAGCAGTTCAAATCAGACAGCAGCTCAAATCAGAGAGCAGCTCAAATCAGAGAGCCACTCAAATCAGAGAGAAGTTCAAATCAGAGAGCAGTTCAAATCAGAGAGCCACTCAAATCAGAGAGCAGTTCAAATCAGAGAGCAGCTCAAATCAGAGAGCAGCTCAAATCAGACAGCAGCTCAAATCAGAGAGCAGCTCAAATCAGAGAGAAATTCAAATCAGACAGCAGCAGATCTTAGAACAATTATGTGTAAAAATCAAAATCCTTCCGTTTTCCTTTGTGAATTAGCAAATGTGATATTGAAAACGAAAATCATTGGTTTTCTTAGTGGAAAACTAAAAAAGTATTGAAATTTATATGATATGTGGAAACTAAGGCCTGTTTTTGATTGACAGTGTGACTAAAGATAAATCAATCTGTATCTAAAAACTTTAGAAGGACCCCATGTCACTACGTGTGGAGGAAGAAATTATTGCCAGGGAAACATACTTGCTATTCTCGTCATGGCAGCAACTGGCAGATGTTGCCGGACTTGAAAACTGGGCTGATGTGTATCATTTCTTTGCAAGTTATCAACATTTTATCATGGCTATACTTTACAAATATCAAAATGGATCAAATGAACACATCCTCTTAAAATTGGCAGAGGTAGTGTGCAATTGCTGTATCTATTTAAAAACACATGGTTTGTTGACGTCCCCTAAACCTAGAGCACATGAGAACATCAAAAGGACATACCATCAAAATCACATGATACTCGAAAACACCGTACTGGACAATAAGTCTTATTGAATTCCAGAGCCAACCTCTAATTTTCAAAATTCAAATTAAATAGTCTATAGATACTGAGCTTTGAAACTGAGTTGACAGCCATTAGTTATATTGTATGGAAATCTGTAAGCTGTAGCATTAAACTTGTTATCATTATAATTCTATGTATTTAACAATTCCATTTCAGGTGCACCCTAATCCTCGTCGCAGCACTGATTTGAAAATGAAATATTATGAGTTTGCTGGAAAAATAGTAGGCAAATGTCTCTATGAATCATCGCTTGGTCGCACCTACAGACAGAATATCAAGGCAAGATTTAGCCGTTCATTTCTTGCGCAACTTATTGGACTGCGGGTCAACTACAGGGTATGTAAGCAATGTCTTGTCAACATCGATCTTTGTCATGATTCCACCAATGAAATCATTGTATTTCAATCTCTAGGCAACTATATAGTAAAGCTGTTAAATATTTGAATATTTAAATATTTGGAAAGTAATTAGACTGGAAGTTACTGCTTCCTTAAAGGGCAGTGTTTTCCAGGCAAATTAATTTCAAAATGTTCAACATAGTATTTTCTACAATGTAATACAGGTTCTATTGGGTATGTTTCACTAAAATGGTAATTATTGGCATTATGAAATATTTTGATTAGATGCCTGTTAATTTTATTTTATGTTTCCCTGGTCAACCCAGATGGTAATTATATTTTTACCATGTGTTTTTGTCATTTATCTCGCAATGAATCTCTCCATTCAATAATATTGCTTCTAGTACCCACGTGCGCAGCAAGCATAAAAGGCATTGCACATAGAGCGGCTGAGAGAAACGTGTTGGTTTACTGTGGCATTCAGGCAGTGTTCAAGGTGATTGTGATCTGAGAGCAGACAAAAATTATTTCTTTGATAACAAATGGAGAGATCTGATCTGTTACTCAATTATCTGACTTCATAATCAAAGTGCATCACTTATTAGCTGATATCACTATCAAATGATACAGGTCTGTCGCAAAAGGTGAATTTACATTTTACTAAACATTATGTTGAATAAGTTGAAACCAATGGAGGATTCCAGTTTCTCAGTCCATCATATGCCGTCATTATCAACCACGTGATGTGTAGGATGAGTCAATCAATTACATCATGAACGATGTAGCGAAGTTCATCACGAACGCTTAATTGATGACGGACTAAGCGTTGTTGTACAAATTGTATGTCTTTACTATTTAATAAACATGCCATAGGCAGAAACAGCACCCAGTCAAATTAGTTTCAAACTATTCAATAGCTTACCTGTAAAGTTTTCAGGAAATTGATAGTCGGAGTTCATGGATTGATTAATCCCAACATGGTCAAAGTTTGGGTGGAGTATAGCTATAGATGGGCAGGGCCTAGTGAGGGCTTCATGGTATTAGAAAAATGAATATCGGTATCGATATCGATTTCCATACCAGTTTGTATACCTTTAATATCGGTATTATTACGATGGGCAAAATAGAGTGAGGCTTGAGTCATATGATTCTATGTATATCAGGCGCTCCTGAAATAGTCGCTGAACAAATTTCCACAATAAAACCTAGAAATGACACGAATCTCGATATTAAGCGCTAAATAATAACTGTCTTCAGTTAAATCATATACCAAAACAGCATAGATTCCCCCAAAATCGGCCCTACAAATGAGTTGAATTTCCGACAAAATTACAAATATTTCCGTGACCTCTGCAGAGGTCGCCGTTTAAATAGCACCTCCGTGGAGAAATCGAGATAGCCTGTGACCATCTCGTCCCAAAGAAACTGGCCCAATGAGACTAACAGCTAAACCTGTTGTTATTTGACTGACAAATATCAATGTTATGAGTCAAAAACATTGAATAATGGATGTAAACGTATGCTTTAATAATTTTCTTGGCCACTTGTATTGATATATATGCCAGAACAAGAAATGAACTTGGCACGAAAATTTGCTTTATAGATGAATTTGTAATCAGACGAAACCACAAGAAATCATTGAGGCCTCCGCGCAGGGGTGCAACTTAGCCATTATAACATCTACTAAATGGACCACCATATGCTGAGAATACATAGGCCTATGCTCGCTTCCGTTAGAGTAGCTTGTATCGATCGATATCTAGCAACCCACCAACAAAAGAGGGGAATAGAGCTCACATGGATTGAGAAGTTTTTCTCATATCGTTGGTTCCTCTTTACTTGGACCGTTGGGCAGTCACTACAAAGTTGTACAATTCCAGGAAATCTGTAACTAACCAGGCTGTAGTAATTGAGATAAAATATTACGAAGCAAAATATTTATTGGACATTATGATTTTCTAGCAAATAACAGGCTAAAATTATAAAATATTAGCGCAAGAAAACATGTATTTTAGGCATTTTTAATGATCCCCTGTCCTATGAGGTTAATTAAAATAAGTTTATTTTATTTTGTACGAGAAATGCTTTATTATTAATAAGTAGCCAATTTTCGTAGCAGTAATCATCAATTTATCAATTTCTCTAGCCTCCAAACAACAATTTGACAGATCCAGATAAATAAGAAAATGTTAAGTGTGGTTGTTAAGTACAGGTAACATTTCATTTTCCCATATGAAGATGAGCCGCCTATCTCCATAGACAGATATACTATTGGATTTTGTTAATGGAAAGCAGATTATCTGCCTAAACAGAATGTTATACCGGTTTTATATCTCAATATTTCGATATCAGAAGAATCATATGACTAACTGTATAGCTATGATACGGGTATTCGATATAATATTGGTATCGTGAAGCCCTAGGCATAGCTAAAACTTGATTCCTCCATTGGACTGGAAGCTGTTTCTGCCATAGACAGCAACAGGCCCTAGTTAAATTAGTTTCAAAACATTCATCAGCTTATCTGTAATGTTACTTTGAAATTGAGAATTTGGGAATTCAGCGTTAAAACTATTAAAATTGATACAATCATTCATGCCTATGAAGTGGACAAATCTTAGCTAGAATTAGGCGCGGCATCTAGGTAGAAATGTATCCTATTTTTTTTATTTGCTTTCGCTAAACTTGATGAGTATATATACTGTCCTTTTTGGTGTTAACGAAAACCTATTGCTTGCCATGGATTGCCTTCGACTGATATATCTAAGCACAGTAAAATATTGCTTGAGAGGGGGAGACCACCTGGGGTTGGGGCCAACAGAAGGTAGTTCTTTATCCCCTTCACACTCAAGCTGGACCAAAACGTCTGCAGTAGTCTTGAGAAATGTCTATTTGCAGGGCAAGAGAGGACTATTTTTAGCTTGACTTTACGAAGTACAACGAGGTATTGCGATACCCTGCATGTCGGCGGTAGTGGCGGCGGCATTGTCCAATTTGCGTTTAGCTCACCTTTTCTGTTTATATCTCAGGTTTGGTTTATAATACTGGACCCAAACTTGAGCACATGCTTCCTTATAATAACACTAATGATGTGTCATTGGTGACACATCGTTGGTGTCAAAAGGTCAATTGTCGAGGTCACTGTGATCTTGGTAAAACCCTTATTCTTTCAACATTAACATTTTCCATTTAGCTCAACTTTTCTGTTTATATCTGGGGCTTGGTTAATCATACTGGACCCAAAATTGGACATGCTTCCTTATAATGACACAACATCACACAATAACGTTCAGGTCAAAAGGCCAAGGTCACTGATACACATGGCAACCGTCTGTCATCTGTCTTTCATTCGCCAACATGTTTAAAAACGCTACTCATTAACCGCTTGGCGGATTTCAACCTAATTGGGCTGGAAGAACCTTATGGGGATAGGCTTCAGAAGGTATGTACAGAATTTTGATTGGTCAATTGTTTTGTGTGAAAATCTGATTTTATGAAACATTTACCGGAAATTGTCAAAAACGCTAGTCCTTAATAACCGCTTGGCAGATTTCACATCATGAGAACATACTTACCGCCCTAACACTCTTGATATACTAGTATATCGGCTCTAAATTCAATAATATTCACAATTATAAAAAGTTAGGTGTCCCTACTGGGCAGGTGGAATGTACACAATCATGCACATGTCAGACCACACCACTGCGCATGCGCATACTGGTACTTCCCTTTTCTAATATATTGGCTTCAAAGCAACAATTTTCAATCTTGTTTTGTGAATTTTCAATTCTATTTCCATCCATCTATCATTATGGCTGATGTTAATGTGCCAGAGGAGTCTGCCTCATCATCTAATAAGGTGATATTGTTCCATATATTTATTTAAGACCTGTAACAATGATACGTTACCGGTTTTCGTAACGTGGCCGCCTGGCGCTAGCGCAATTTTAGGCATTGGGAGTCCTTGTTAAATTATCCCAGCACCTAAATTCTACTAATCCCTTGTGTCTTTGTGTCCACACGCTCATCTTATGATGGTAGAGCTCCTGTTCTTCACACAGAGTCCGATCATGTCTCCTTTTTTTTGACATATCAAATGATTATGCCTAAGGGTCAGAGATCTAAAACGAAAAAGATCTTCCTCTTTTTTTGTCACATCCCCTCATCAGACTACAGATTCGGCGGGTGGTATGGACGTGATTTTCTGCACAAGAGGACGGTTTACCTTTGTTCAGGATAAGGGAGTTTATTAGTTATGGCACCTAATTATTTGAAATTTTTATCAATTTTTGCTGCCATCTTTATTGCACTGTATTCTCTCTTGTGTTTGTGCATGGGTTCTCAGATATATAATTATAGTATTATATTATTCTTGAGTGATGAATGTATGTAGTCCTAAGTATTTCTTGCATTCATAATCTGATATCTCCTCCCGTTGAAGGGGCTTTTGCATTGAGGTTTGATGTCATAATCAGGCAGTATTCCCTTTATCTTGATGCATAATCTCTTGTTTGTTAGAGGGTTCTTGATGTCATTATCATCTTATGTTATGAATGTGTAGAGTTAGTTTGGTGTCATAATCAGCCTCTCACAAATTTTCGAACATTCTCATTTTATCCCTGGCTGTGTTTATTCTTTATTATTTTGAAGACAACTGTCCCGTCGAGGTTTTCAGTGAAAGTGGTTGTCTTCTATCTCTCTAGTTTGTTTTTTAATTTTTGTTAGCAAAATTAACAAACTAGAAATCCTCATTCTCTTCGTATGTCTCCCTTTCAGAAGTCGTCATGTTCATCATGCGCCAAACATGTTAAGGCTAGATTCTTGCCCCACCTCTGCCCATCTTGTACCGGCTGTAGGCCTAATAACAAATGTGGTATTAGTAAAGAGTGAGAGTGGGGGCAGGGGGAATCTAACCTCTGAATTCTTTTCATTGCAGGCGAAGATGATGATGGATGATGTCAAGAGAGTGAGGAAAGAGGAGAAGGGTAAGAGGAAGGCCTCGGAGAAGGGTGAGCTGGAGGCCTTCAAAGTAGAGTTAGTGAGTGAGCTGCGCAGGACATTGAAGGGCCTGATGTCTAACATGCTTCGCGGCATGTTGATGGGCACAGGTGTTTCAACTTCCTACCCATCGACCTCAGAGCAGGTAGCTCCTGTCCCTGGATCATGCCCTCCTAGTTCGGACAAAGTTTTCAATGATCCAGGGGCGGCCAACTCGGACCCAGGCTTGATGTTCACATCGCCTGGTGATCCAGCAGCGCGAGAAGCATCAGGCGGGACCCGACCAGCGGGCCCGGCCATAATCACTTGCGGAGTACCCTCATCATCTGCCTACGGTCCTTTTCATGGTCAGTCTAGGTTAGCTTTCTTTGCTAACCCGGAGTCTAACTTTCCTGACCAGGAAGATGACGAAGACTACCTGCTTGGCCCACGGGACGAACATGAAGCCATGGATGTGAGCGCTTACACTCCCCTCATGGGGAGAGCGGCCGCATGCATGTATGGTTTCATGATTCAACCTGTGGGCCGCTTGGGAGCAGAAGGTCGCCCGTATACGATACCACGCTGTCGAATCTTATACAGACGACCCGGAGCTTGCTAGTGTGTCTTATGCCCCTCACATGAACGCGGCTCTGGTGCACGGCCTGCCCACGTAGAATGCCATGCCGGCCCTCGCCATGTCGGGTATGTCTGTAACCTCTTCCACGGCTATTGAAGATGATGAGGGCCCAGTGCTCGTCGGCAATTCGCAGGCGGCCACGGACGAAGACTGGTCTGACACGTGTGCGTGGCTCCTCGCTGTCAGACCAGAGCCCTCCGTGGATGAAACGGCGGCCAGTGACCTGCGGGCATGGTTACAGGCTAAGCCGTTGGCCAGCTCGGCTCAGTCTCTGCCGTATTCAGAGCATATCATAGATATGTTCGCTGCGGCAGAGGAGTCGATACGACCGAAAGGTCGCCTCGCGAGGTTGCTAGACATTGGCGGGTTACTGCTTGTCAGTACATTCGGTACGGTCTAGCATCCTGACCGAGCACGGACGACCGTGTCGCTCTGGGAGAAGCCACGCGGCCAGGCTCTCGTGCTGACACGGGAGCGCTGTGCTCGGGCGCTATGCCCTCGGCAAACGCCGCACTGCATGACACCGAGGAGAGTTCGCGGGCAGCAATCAGTGTGCTGTCTCACGTCTCTCGGCTGCTATCAGGGGTAGTAGCAGCCTCAGTTCACCAGCAGCCTAGTCCAGTTACAGTCCAACGAGCCATCAAGGATGGTATCAACATGGCGTTGAACTGCTTGACTAGATCTGTGACCAAGATACTGAGGATGAGGCGCACGTTTGCTCTGGACAATCTGTGCCCATCCCAGGAGCTCAAGTCCGAGCTATTACAAGCTCTGATGGTGGGCCCTGGTCTGTTTGGAGGTAAGGGTTGTTGGCACCTCCAGGAGACAGTGAACTTGGTTAACAACAAGAGGGCGCTGCGTGCACAATTTGAAGTGATGCGCAGAAAACACCTGCGTGTTCAGCCCTCGGCTGCTCGTCAGCAGTACGCTAGTGGCAGTGCTGGCATTGTCAGAGGCCAACAGGCCGGCCAGAAACCTCGCCGAGCGAGCCAGCAGCAGCGTGTTGCTGTATGTCAGCCAGCCCTCCAAGCACAGCCAGCCAGGCAGAAGCCCGCGCACCGCGGTGCACGTGGCGCTGGTTGTGGCGTGCGCAGTGCGACGCGCAGTAACCGGCCCTGATGGCCAAATGGAATTTTCGCATACCACAGGTACCACTCAGGTGTTATCACACGTACCAGAGACACGCCCACTTCTCAAATTTATGTGCACCCCGCAAACTCTTGGTGCACCAGTGGGAGGTCGATTGACTTTCCACATTCAGGAGTGGGAGGGGTTAATTCAGGACCGCTTGGTCTTGCAATGGTTTTCGCTCGGATACAGTCCAGAGTGGATAATAGGTCCGCCATTGCATCTGTCTTTGGCACCGGTCTCGACTCAAAATCCAAGAGATCCAGACATGCGGCTGTGCATAGAAGAGGTGAAAGAATCTCTAATTGTAAAAGAAGCAAATCAACTGGCACAGGATTGCGCAGGCTTCTATTCAACCATGTTTCTTGTGACAAAGAACACCAGGGGGGGGGGGGTGTGTGGAGACCAATTCTCAACCTCAAACCACTAAACAAGTTTATAGATACACCGAGTTTCAAAATGGAAACAATAAAATCGGTGTTGTTGGCGTTAGAGAAGGGGATGTGGACAGCATCGATAGATCTGAAAGATGCTTATTTCCACATTCCAATTGCAGGGAGTTTTTGTCGGGTCCTGAGGTTTGCTTTTCAGGGACACCAATGGGAATTCAAAGTTTCGGCATCTCGACGGCTCCAAGGGTCTTCACTCGAGTGGTACTTGCTATCACAGCATACCTCCATAGGAGAAATATAGCAGTCCACACTTGCATAGATGACTGGTTGCTAAAAGCACACAACCCAGAAAGTTTGACAGCAAATCTGGAGATAGTTTTGAAAACTCTCACAGATTTAGGCTGGATAATCAACTTTCAAAAATCAGAGCTGACTCCATCCCAGAAGGTTGTTTACCTGGGTATGTTCTTCGATCTGGAGATAGGATATGTTTATCAATCCCAGGAGAGAGTGGAGAATTTCCTCTTGTGCATACAATTGGTTTGCAGCAGTCGTTATATTCTAGCACGAGTCTATTTGAGAATGCTAGGTCATGAAGGTTTCAATGGAACCAGTCATTCCTCAGGCGGCCCTGCGCAGACGGCCGATTCAGTTGTTTCTCATGACTCAGTGGACACAGAGTTGAGGATCACTGGACTCGTGCATTCAAGTGCATAACAGTGGAATCTCCCTCTCGAGGAACTCACGCTTGAGAAATCCAATACAACTGATCAAGCGTATACAAACGTGTCTGGGCATCTTAACCCTTTCACAGCTCAGAACATTGGACAGATCACAAAGTTGTTATCACTAATATGCTGAATATTTTGAAATTAATTTGTGCATGCCTACTTGCCTAAAGCAGCAACGACTTACAGGCAAAATATATTTTTCTATTTACTTATCAAAATGTCTAAATGGATGAAGGAATTATTGGAAGCTATTGTGATATCTTTTACACTTGAATGGTCATTTGACGGATTAGCAGCGGTGTCTTTGTATTGCTGTTTGAATAATGTATCAATACACGCTATAAGCCGTCTTTTATTTACATGTAGCAATAGCGGCTGATTGATTGACTGATGGATTAGTGTTTATAATGTTTAACAATACTCGATCGTTAGGTGTTCTCAATTTCTCAACTAAAAAGCTCATCCCAGCAGCGATGTTCAACAATATCGTCGATCTACAGGTAGGCAGGCATACGTTAAAATATTGATTTTTCCAAACAGCGTATAGCTCAAAGCTCCCCAATACAAGCGTCCTTATTGGATACACGCTAATGCGTTATCTATGCTTCAACCAATCAGCAATCGCGTTACATAGTTACTCCATATGAATTAGACATATCCGGTTATTGGCTGATATATTTTCACTAATTATGCATTTTAATCTGATTTATACAGATTATTTTTGATAAATTTTTGTTTTGTCTGATCTTAGCCTATGTATTCCACTATATTTAGTCATTCCAGTTACATTATAAAAAATACGCACGCATTATATCGACGTAGGTCAAGTCGTCCTTGAGCAAACTCGCCCAAGATAATCGTAATTTTTCAATAAGTCCAAAGTCAAGTTAGGGTTTTATAGAAAAACTAATGCAGTGGTCTTTGCTAATTACTAATGTGGTGGTCTTTGGAAATGTTAATCATACAAGGTTGTCAATGGAGGTTGGTTGGTTTATCAGACAACAAACAAGTACAGTGCTTTAAGTTATTGTTTATTGACATGCAGTTCAAATGTTATTAGTTAAATATACAATGGCCATTTCAATAGATCAATTTTAGCCACCACTGTATATCACAGAATACATATTTTTGAAAATTTACCACTGGAATGACTGGCACTGTTTAGAGCCAGTCATTCCAGTGTTAAACTTTCAAAAATAGGTATTTTGGTGATCTACAATAGTGGCCAAAAGTGTTAAGTGCTAAAGGTTAATAAACTATGCATAGTTAGTATTCTCTATATATACATTAACATTATTTACACAATGTCATAACTGGTGCTTTCAACATGTTTAATAAAGTGCTTTATAATTAGATCAATGTGTTGTGTTTATTTTAAGAAAAAAACATGGGACCCCCATATTTCAGATGAGGACCCCATGGGACCCCCAGATTTTACAGTGGGACCCCCAAATCTGAGAGTGTTGGGTCCTTGGGACCCCCAAAAAATCAGATGTTGTGGGCAACACTGATCCTGGTGCTAAAATATGGTGTCCTGTCTGTGCTTTAAAAAAGTACAAGAGAAGAACTCAGGTTTGGTGGACAGACCCATGCTCCCTATGGTTGTCATATATTGAACCCCATGGTAGAGCGTCAAAAGACACTATTTCCAGATGGATAGTAGAATGTATTCAATTCTGTCATAAGACAGCCACTGGAATTCAAGTAGATAGAGCCAAGGCTCATATTGTCCGTGGTGTGGTAACTTCCATGGCATTATTTAATGGTGTTTCTGTTGAAGACATTATGTCAGTAGCCCAGTGGCACTGTGAGTCAAGTTTTACTGACCATTACCTCCGTGACACTTCTAACCCGCTCGCTGTCTCAGTCCTCAGAAAATAATTAAATGTAGAGGTATGAATTTGTAATTAGTTTCCTCCTCTGCTATTTACAAATATCACATTTGTTGGTAGGGTATCCCTAGTATTATCTGGTACCATTCTCTTCATCCGGTGCGGGAAGAGATGAGTTCTACGCCCAAGACATCAAAGGTCAGTATATGTCACCATTTTGTTTTTTGTCTTGGTGATGGTGTCATATTTTTTATTTTTAATATGGTGATGGTTAATGTCTCTTAATTGTGGTTCTTTCAGAGTTTTTTTTAAAATGAAGCAATTCTTCTTTTTCCAATGTCTACTAATACTTTTCATCAAGTATTAGAGAACATGCTAGTCATTTAAAGCAGCGTTTTTTCCTAACCTCAGAAGGGGGGTGGGGAACTGCATTTGCTTTTTGATCAATCTCTTCATCGGTTGATTATCCGATGCAAAATTCTATTCCTGGTTGTGTTTTCAGACACAATTTCAGATGTTTTAAATCTCTTGAAAATTCAAAGAGCTAGTCTCTTTGAAGGTGTGCTGGTTTTCAGGACCTTGCCTCCCTCCCGCCAAACTTACTTTCAAATTCTGGCTTTTATCAAGAGTGTTAGGGAGATAGGTATGTTCTCATGATGTGAAATAAGAAAATTTATCAAATTTCTTTTTCACGAGTGAGATGACATACTTACCTCCCTAACAGGATCCCGGCCTCTCCACCCCACAGAGGCCTGGTTCTTTGGTTATTTAAATAGTTTCTTCTATGTCAGCCAATATTTAGTAACGGAAGTACCAGTATGCACATGTGCAGAGGTGGGGTCTGACATGTGCATGAGTGTGTGTATTCCACCTGCCCATTAGGGACACCGTACTTTATAATTCTGAATATTATTGAATTTAGAGCCGATATACTAGTATATCAATTTACTGTGGCTAGAAGGCTAGGCTGCAGATCCTTTATACATTAACCGCTTGCCAAATTTCAAGTTACTTTGGCTGGAATGACTATGGGCTAGGCTTTAGAACCTTTATACAGAATTTTGATTGGTCAATGTTTTGGGTTGAAAATATGAGCTTTTATGAAAAATGTACCGGAGATTGTCAAAACGCTACTCATCATTAACCGCTTGAAAGATTTCTACCCTAGTTGGCTGGACAGACCCTATTGTAGTAGGCTCCTGAACATCTATTACAAATTTTAATGGTCGATTTCTTTGGTGAAAATCATAAATTTTATCAAAAATTTACTGGAAATTGTCAAAATGCATCTTCTCCATAACCGCTTGTTGGATTTTATCCAATTTAGCTGGAATGAGTCTATAGCTCTAGAACATCTTTTCAGAATTTTGGTTGGTCAATCTTTTGCAAGTGGCCATTTGGATCTTTTAAAAAATTTCCAAAACCATTTAAAACGCCTACTCCTTAATTATTGGCCCGATTTCAACGAATCTTGGGTGGAATGAGCCTATGTCGTTAGACTTCAACATTTCAAACGAGAGTTTTGATTGGTCAATTTCTTTGGTGGCCATCTTGGATTTTTTGAAAATTATCCATCATGTGTACCGGTATTTAAATGCAAATGGTTCAAATACTAATGGTCTAGGTTAGCATTACAGGCCTTTGGGCCTCTTGTTGATAGGTTTATAGATACGTCTTCTATGTTTATTTTATGTTTGAAATCAAGCTTCATAGGTCATTGCAAAGCCGTAAAGTCGAGCTTCATGGTTGCATTGTAACGAGGTTTCTGGTTGAAAACTTATGACTGGAATGCCTGGCTTGACAACCGAGCCAGACACTCTAGTGATGAATTTTCAAAAATGGTCAGCAATTGGGAATTTTCTATGGGAAAATTAAAAATTTTCTTTAACAAATTTGGGGTGTTAACGGTTTAAGACAGGTGGTCGATTGACCATTTCAGCCATATGTCTTAGCGCTTTAATCCTCAAATTTGTTCAAGAAAATTTTAATTTTCCTGAAGCTAATTCCCATTTGCAGAGCAAGAGAAGACTATTTTTGAAAATTTATCACTGGAATGACTGGCTCCCTTATCGAGCCAGTCATTCCTGTAGTAATTTTTCAAAAATAGTCTTGTATTCATCTGCAAACTGACATTTCTCAAGAGGACTATAGAATCCATTTTTGTCTGACTTGTGTGTTGAAGGGTTATGGTCGCAAGTCACCTGGATTAATAGGCCACCTGTATATAGGGACTAATTGTTTACGCACCACAAGGTGGTCACATTAGACATGTTTTATTTAAATAATTATAGAAGTCTATGCCTGTTCTATGTTTCAGTATTTTGAGAGCGATGATCCAGAGTTATATAAATCCAAGATTCAGTATATAGAAGAAAACAGTATTGATGATATGGAACTATACTTTGCTGAGGAGGAGTATGATGAGAATGGTAAACTGGTCCGGGTGAGTGAAGCGGCTGCGCAATTATATATCACACTTAATACATCTTTTCTAAAAATGTGTTTCGCCTGATCTGCTAGTCATGACATTAGTGTTAATTGAAAAGTATTACAAATAAGTCTCATTGTAGTCACTTAAGACATATCAATTACCATGGTACTTGTGGGTGGGAGTGAACCGAAATAAACTTTAAATGTATCCAGGTCATTGAGGGTCAAAGCATTAAGTTTCAAAATTTATGATTTATGAAATACAGCCAGTTCTCATCACTTGCTTAATATTCTATATTTTACACATGCTTTTCATTTATAGCCACACTTAAAATGAGGAAATTTCACTTTAGCAACTGTAGTTGAATGGCCTTAACCCTTTAACACTCATATCAGCCAAAAATGGCTTCCTCAGTGGTTTCATTAAATGTTCATTTGCAGACCAAGAAAATGCTTTTTTTGAAATTTGACCACTGGAATGACTGACTCGATAACTGAGCCAGTCATTCCAGTGATAAATTTAAAAAAAGAGCTCTTGGTCTGCAAATGGACATTTTCTATGAGAAAATTTGAAATTTTCTTCAACAAATTTGAGGGTTAAAGTGTTAAAATGAGGAAATTTCACTTTTTTAAATTTTATATATTTCATCCGTTCTAAGGGTTTCTGGTGTTTATAGCTTCAACATTGCGTCTTGGCGATCAAGAAAACATTTATGCCATTGTAATTGTTACGTTTATTTAAGCCTCAAAAGGGCAAGATTTGTCATGAAATTATAATCTTTACTTATTTTATGTCCATTTTCACGCCAAGATAAGATAATTGTTGGAACTTTTTCACTGGATTGACTGGCTCTGTAACTGAGCTAGGTATTCCAGTGGTGAATTAAAAAAAAAAAGTCTTATCTTTGCCAGCAAATGGACATTACTCAAGACCACTGCAGAGGCCGGTTTTGGCTGGCTTGACTTTTAAAGGCTTAATGGCCATTTGCATGTCAAGCTAAAGCTGTTTTTTGAAAATTTACCACTGAAATGATTCATTACCAAGCCAGGAATTCCAGTTGTAAATTTTAAGAAATAGTCTTGTCTTGGCCTGCAAATCGACTCATGGTGACATCATTGGTTGTGTATAGTGATTGTATACTGCAGTGGTGATGAAACACTGTGTGGTGCAGAGGTCAGTTTTAGCCGGCTTGACCATTAAAAGATTAGTTATATATTATTTTATCAATTTTATGTAATACTTGCTTACCCAGGTTATTGAACTCGTGCCTAATGGCTCTAAGATTCCTGTGACCAATCAAAACAAACTACACTATTTGAATTTATTGGCTCAACATCGATTGGCTGGCTGTGTTAAGGAGGAAGTGGAGAGCTTTCTCAAAGGCCTGAATGAACTCATTCCTGATAACCTGCTCAGTATCTTTGATGAGAATGAATTAGAGGTAATGATATGCTAGTCTGATCATATTGACACACGCAGTAGCATAGCATGATAAGCCTGTCTCAGCCTCTTAGTGTATTCATCTCTGGTTGTGTGGGTAGCATAGCATGATAAGCCTGTCTCAGCCTCTTAGTGTATTCATCTCTGGTTGTGTGGGTAGCATAGCATGATAAGCCTGTCTCAGCCTCTTAGTGTATTCATCTCTGGTTGTGTGGGTAGCATAGCATGATAAGCCTGTCTCAGCCTCTTAGTGTATTCATCTCTGGTTGTGTGGGTAGCATAGCATGATAAGCCTGTCTCAGCCTCTTAGTGTATTCATCTCTGGTTGTGTGAGTAGCGTTACATGATAAGGGTCTCTGGGCATCTTTGTGTATTCATCTCTGGTTGTGTGGGTAGCATAGCATGATAAGCCTGTCTCAGCCTCTTAGTGTATTCATCTCTGGTTGTGTGGGTAGCGTAGCATGATAAGCCTGTCTCAGCCTCTTAGTGTATTCATCTCTGGTTGTGTGGGTAGCGTAGCATGATAAGCCTGTCTCAGCCTCTTAGTGTATTCATCTCTGGTTGTGTGAGTAGCGTTACATGATAAGGGTCTCTGGGCATCTTTGTGTATTCATCTCTGGACATGAGCGTAGCATAGCATGATAAGGGTCTCTGGGCCTCTTTGTGTATTCATCTCTGGACGTATGCGTAGCGTAGTGTGAAAAGCCTGTCTCAGCCTCTTAGTGTATTCATCTCTGGTTGTGTGGGTAGCGTAGCATGATAAGGGGATCTGGGCCTCTTTGTGTATTCATCTCTGGACGTGTGCGTAACGTAGTGTGATAAGCCTGTCTCAGCCTTTTAGTGTATTCATCTCTGGTTGTGTGGGTAGTGTAGCATGATAAGGGGATCTGGACCTCTTTGTGTATTAATCTCTGATTGTGTGGGTAGCGTAGAATGATAAGGGTCTCTGGGTGTCTGTGTGCATTCATCTCTGGACGTGTGCGTAGCGTAGCATGATAAGCCTGTCTCAGCCTCTTAGCGATAAGGGGATCTGGGCCTCTGTGTATTCAGCTATGGTTTGGTGGTTAGCGTAGCATAATAAGGGGCTCTGAGCCTGTTAGTGTATTCATCTATGGTTGTGATGGTAGCGCAGCATGATAAGAAGCTGTGGACCTCTTAGTATATTCATCTCTGGACATGTGCGTAGCATAGCATGATAAGCCTGTCTCAACCTCTTAGTGTATTCATTTCTGGTTGTGTGGGTAGTGTAGCACGATTAGAGTCTCTGGGCCTCTTTGTGTATTCATCTCTGGATGTGTGTGTAGCGTAGTGTGATAAGCCTGTCTCAGCCTTTTAGTGTATTCATCTCAGGTTGTGTGGGTAGTGTAGCATGATAAGGAGATCTGGACCTCTTTGTGTATTAATCTCTGATTGTGTGGGTAGCGTAGAATGATAAGGGTCTCTGGGTGTCTTTGTGCATTCATCTCTGGATGTGTGCGTAGCATAGCATGATAAGCCTGTCTCAGCCTCTTAGCGATAAGGGGATCTGGGCCTCTGTGTATTCAGCTATGGTTGGTGGTTAGCATAGCATAATAAGGGGCTCTGAGCCTGTTAGTGTATTCATCTATGGTTGTGATGGTAGCGCAGCATGATAAGAAGCTGTGGACCTCTTAGTATATTCATCTCTGGACATGTGCGTAGCATAGCATGATAAGCCTGTCTCAACCTCTTAGTGTATTCATTTCTGGTTGTGTGGGTAGCATAGCATGATAAGCCTGTCTCAACCTCTTAGTGTATTCATTTCTGGTTGTGTGGGTAGTGTAGCACGATTAGAGTCTCTGGGCCTCTTTGTGTATTCATCTCTGGACGTGTATGTAGCGTAGTGTGATAAACCTACCTCAGCCTCTTAGTGTTTCATCTCTGGTTGTGTGGGTAGTGTAGCATGATAAGGGTCTCTGGGACTCTTTGTGTATCATCTCTGATTGGGTGGGTAGCGCAGCATGATAAGGGGCTCTGGGCCTCTTAATGTATACATCTCTGGTTGTTAGGGTAACATAGGATGATAAGGGACTCTGGGCCTCTTAGTGTATTCATCTCTGGTTGTGAGGGTAGCGTAGCATGATATGGGGCTTTAGGCCTCTTTGTGTATTCATCTCTGGTTGTGTGTGTAGCGTAGCATGATAAGGACCTCTGAGCCTCTTAGTGTATTCAGCTCTGGTTGCGTGGCTAGAGCGGTATGTTTACTTTTATATTTAGGCATTCTATGGCAGTCATCAGTAATGACATTGTCCTCATTGAACATTTTGAGAATCTGGTCAACACACCCTGCATGACTGCATCAGCACCATTAACAAGCACCATACACAACCAGTGATGGCACCACACCCTACATCAGCACCATTCACAATCACGATGCATGTGTTATATCTCTATTTCGGTTGCTAATGTGTGCTACAAGCCAATATAGTATTGCTTTTCTATTTCAGTTGTTAATGTGTGCTACAAGCCAATATAGTATTGCTTTTCTATTTCAGTTATTAATGTGTGGTACAAGCCAGTATAGTATTGCAGATTTCAAACTTCATCATTCTGTCAGTGGCAACACAGCAAATTTCACCAAGGTAACAGAAACAGTAAATGGTAGTTTTGCTTCCCATAAGCATTGTCTTTTCTAGAAAGTGTGAAGTTGGTTAACCCTTTAACGCTCAAATTTATTCAAGAAAATTTAAATTTTCTCATAGAAAATGTCTATTTTCAGACCCAGAGGAGACTATTTTTGAAGATTTACCACTGGAATTACTGGCTTGGTTATTGAGGCAGTCATTCCAGTGGTAAATTTTCAAAAATAGTCTTCTCTTGGTCTGCAAATGGACATTTCTCAAGACCACAGCATGAGCCGTTTTTGGCTGACATGAGTGTTAAAAGATTAATGGATGTGCAGCATATCATGTGCGGAAAACAAGACTTTCTCATTTTTGTCTCACTCAAGCTGAAGTATATCAATGAGATGAGTTTCAAGGTTGCATTGCAAGCATATTCTTGGCATAGACATGTGCTGTAATTTGTCTGCTGAATTTCTAGAAATACACATTCAGATGTTAAAATTGCTGGATATTGCTAAATAGAATTTGACTAAAAGTTAGTGCTGCCCAACAGGCCAAGCCAACATATATATCTTTGGTCTCTCTGTCTGTCCGCACAGCTACCTATGTCTCAGCTATGGATCATGCACACTTGTTTAAAATTACAGTAATCACCATGATTGGACGTAGTCAGGAATCTTGTTAATAACACTAGCATAAAATAAATAACATTATGTAATGAGTTATGCAATATTTATTTACTTCTGTAGGTTCTTGGCTGGTTCTGGACGACTGTGACAAGCTTTACTGAAGAACAAATGGCACGTCTTCTACAGTTTGTTACAGGGAGCTCACTGCTGCCACCTGGTGGCTTTATAGAGTTATCGCCTCATATTCAGCTTACACCAACCTTGACATTTGGTGCTTTGCCCCTTGCTCACACATGGTAGGACTTTACTATTGTTTGCGATAAATTGAGAGATTGAGAGATGACAAGCACATTAGACATGTTTGTAAGAGCATGTACTTTGCTAAGAGAATGTTCATTTTCACATCAAGAGTATACTTACCACCCTGATACTTTATGATATTTCCTAAATGTCGACCTAGCTTCAATAATACTCAGAATTAAAAAGAAACCGCCACCACTGGGCAGGTTACACAACTAACAGTCCAGCGGATGTGCAGCCCGAACTCGCACATGCACGGGGATGACTCATTCTCTTCTTAAAATATTGACCTGCCATTGCAACACGCTTTCTAGCCTTGCTTCTGCTTTGTATCTTTTTGAAGCTTTGAGTTGTTTTGCAACTTGTTTTGACTGAATATTAGTATGTCTGATGCTGCCAAGTCGCCGGAGGATGCTCCCGGTCCAAGCCATCAGGTGTACTTTAGTAAATTTATTGATACAAAATTTACGTGTTGACTCGGATGGTGTTTCCGGGATTGGTGCTAACTCTTTATTAGGCTAGCTCTTTTTGGGGAGGCCTATATATTAGCTAACACATGTGCTTTGAAAAACACATGAGCTGGTATTTGAAGTGTATCCTTTATTTTGAACAATATTTATACTTGGTTTCTGGGTCCTTATAATTTATTATGAGTTTGCAGAAGGAATTATTACCATAATTTTTTCACATTCTCCCCCCACCACAAGTAGTCCTGTTGTTGTTCATCAGACCTCACTTGTCCTCAGAAGTCATCTTATGAGGTTTATTTAGGAGAGAAAGATTTTCAGTCATTTTCTAAAGAATTTTTAGAAATTTTTTGACTGAGTGTTGAGTTATTTATCTCTCGTGATGGTTTGCATAGGTTCATTTTGCTTATAAAGTTCAATTACTAATGAATCTTTGTTTTTGATTTAACAAATACTTTATTAACTTTGGGCAATTCAATTCAATTCAATTCAAATTTTTTTTATTTTATAGTAGCATTTCACATTTATATTACAAAGGACAGGTAGTCCATCAAAGGCAAAGCCTATGTGGTGATGGACCCCTAACATATATTAGACAAAGAGACATTACAACATTACAACAATTAAATTACTGTACATATTACAAATAACAACATTACAACACTACACGTAACACACACAAAAACATAATTAAGTTACTAGTAGTTAATTATAATAATATAAGATGTGGATTTTTTCCGCTTGCACCCACAGTACATATGCATTATTTAAAATTTTTTAACATTTATTGCTAGAAGATCTGCAGTTTTATGTTGCTAGAGGTAATGGAGAGAGGGCTGGGGAGGCGCTGTGAAGCTGAGTCAGCCCCGTGCATGTGCGAGCTGTGAAGTCTAAAGATTCGCCTCTCAAGTATTCAAGTGCAAATTCTAATGTCTCCCTTGTCATCTTAAAGAAGTATAAGAAGTTTTTAGGATTTGTTTACCTTTTGTCAGGCCTATAGTTATTTCTATGGCCCTGGTTTATCCTTTCATTTGATGGTCAAAGTTTTCCTTATGGATCTTATTAGCCTTCTGCAATTGGTTTTTTGGTTCGTCATAACTAAAAACTAACTGTTTCCGTTTTATGTCGTTTCAGAGGGTAATTGAGAACAAATGCCCTTCCTGCCACCATTTCGTGAAGGCACGCTTCTTCCTTCATGACTGCACTAGGTGCAGTACGTGCGGGCCCCTTCTAAATTGCCATGTGTGTGAGTCGTGGATGGTGGAGGTTATGACTGATTTTTTAAATCGGACGAGAAGAGGCGTCTGGAAAAAGAGTGTGGTAAGAAGAGGATGGCATCCATGCCAGACATGGAGGCCTTCCGTCTTGAAATGATGGGAGAAATGAAGAAGACGATCACGGATCTTGTCCCGGAGTTGCTTCGCAGCTTGCTTCCCGGGTCAGGTTCGTCATTGTCTTCTTCATTTGCTCCAGGACAGAGTGTTCCCATCTCTGGGTCTGGTTCTCTTAGCAAACCAGTTTTCATTATAGACCCAGAGACGGCTCCCGTTGGTCCGGCCCTGAGGCTTGCCTCGCCCGTGGACCCGGGAGCGAAAGCCATGGCCTCGGGCGCTCGCTTATCGAGTGCTCTAGAGCAGCCTAATGCTAAGGGTATCAGCGCCTCATGCGATACCCCTCCTGCCCAGGCCGAGCTTGATCCCTTTTTAAGCTTGGCATCTAATCTTTCTGAGCAGGACGAAGAGGACACTCTATTATGGCCTACCGATGAGCCAATGGGCACGGAAATGGATAGCCATGGGCCCCCATGTGGGCCCATGGGTAACCTTTTCCACGGAACTACTTCTTCGGGAGTAGGTTTCACGGCTCAACGGCTGGGCAGGCTAGGAGCCGATGGCCATCCATACCATATCCCTCGGCTTGCTGTGAATTACCGTGAGGAAGGCCCGGACTATGACGTCATGCATTTAGCCCCCCATGACGCCATAGATCCAGCTCCTGGAATAGCCAGGAACCGACGAAAGCCATGCCGGCCCTTGTGGGTCCGTATGGCTTCCCTGTCTATCCAGGAGTATCTTCAGCTCTGGCCATTACCCCACCAGTGAATGTGGTTGAGGACGATGAAGGCCCTAGACTCGTCGAACAGTCACAGGTGGCGACTGAGGAGGACTGGCTAGATGCTTACCAATGGCTGATGAGCATCAAGCCAGAACTCCAGGTGGATCCACTGGCCTCCCAGCAGGACCAGCGCCCGTGGTTGGGAGGGAAACCGGTGACGAGCACGATGCCATCTCTCCCGTATGTGGAGCATATCGTTGATATGTTCGCTGCGGCAGAGACGTCCATTCAGCTGAAAGGACGCCTTGTGAAGGCCCCTCGCGAGGTGGCACGACACTGCTGGATAAGTTCTGATCTGTATCAGAAGTACGGCATCGTCCCAAAGACTTGCACGCATCCGTGCGGCTTTGGGCGAAGACACGCGGCCTGGGTCCCAGTCTGACACGGGACCTTTGTGCTCTAGCGCCCTGCGCAACGCTAATTCCGTGCTGTGGGACGGAGGAAAGTACGAGAGGAGCCATCTTGGCTCTCTCGCACGTTTCCCAGCTGCTACAGGGGGTAGTAGCAGCATCCGTGGCCCGCCAAACTTCTCTTTCAGTCCAGAGAGCCATCCAGGACGGCATTAACCTGGCTCTGGACTGCATGACGAGATCCATAACCAGGAGTTTACGGGTGAGGCGCACATTTGCCCTTGACAATTTGTGCCCCTCGCAGGACCTGTACAATCGGCTTCTTCGGACAGGATGCCTGCACCTCCAACTAACCATAAACCTGGTGAACAACCAGAGGGCGTTGCGAGAGCAGTTTGAAGTGCTCCGCAGGGAGCGTGTTCGAGCAGCGCCCCCTGCCTTCCACCCTCAGTAGGCTAGAGGTGGTGGTGGTCATTGCGAAGAGCTTTCGTCGGTTCCTGAGATTTGCATTCCAGGGCCGCCAATGGAAATTCAGGGTTCTCCCATTTGGTTTATCGACGTCTCCTCGGGTCTTCACTCGAGTGGTCCAAGCTATGACGTCATAACTCAGCAGGAGACACATAGCAATCCACATGTACATAGACGACTGGCTGTTAAAAGCACACACTCATGAAAGTCTATCAGCAAATCTGGAGATAGTTTTGAAAACTTACAGATCTAGGATGGATAATCAACTTTCAAAAATCAGAGCTGACTCCATCCCAGAAGGTTATTTACCTAGGCATGTTCTTCGATCTAGAGATAGGGTATGTTTACCCATCTCAAGAGAGAGCAGAAATACTCATTTCAGTCATACAGTCAGTGTGCAACAGTCGTCATGTCCTGGCACGGGTCTACTTGAGAATGTTGGGGTTGATGGTTTCTTTGGAACCAGTCATTCCTCAGGCAGCCTTACGCCGGCGGCTGATCCAATTATTTCTCATGACACAGTGGACCCAGAGTATGGGTTTCCTGGACTCAAAAGTGTCAGTGTTGGAACCTCTTATTCACCACCTTCAATGGTGGATGAAGAGAGAAAATCTCCTGGCGGGGGTGACGTTGTCACCTCCCCACCCTCAGTTAATGATGTACACATATGCATCAATGGAGGGATTGGGAGTTTGCCTGGAAGAAAACAAAGTATCAGGGCTTTGGAATCTGGATCAATCAAAAGAACATATCAATCTGCTGGAAATGCGAGCAGTAGTCTTAGCCATGGAACACTTCCTAGAGAATGTCAAGGGCAAGAGTGTTCTGGTTCGATCAGACAATACAACAGTAGTGACTTACATAAACTGCCAGGGCGGAATGAAGTTGCCCAGTCTCTGTCTGATGACATGGAAACTGCTTTGCTGGTGCCTAGATCATGGAATTTCCCTGAAAGCAGTTCATGTTCCGGGAAGGCTAAATCTATTAGCAGACTCATTGAGCCGAAGAATGAGCATTCTTCCCACGGAATGGCAACTAAATCAATGTGTGGCGGATGGCCTGTTCAACCACTGGGGCAAGCCCAACATAGATTTATTCGCAACGAACAAGAATGCGAAGATGACGACGTACGTCTCTCCGATTCCAGATCTGAGCGTTATCGCAATAGATGCGTAAGCTATCGGCTGGGAGGGAATGTATGCATATGCATTCCCGCCAGCAATCCTGATTCCAAAAGTTCTCCAGAAAATCAGGCAGCAGGAATGCCAAGTGCTTCTGATCACCCCAAATTGGCCAAGCCGATCATGGTATACGGATCTGCTGGACCTTCTGGTCTGCAATCCTGTTCCTCTGCCTCTGATGGACAACATAATGTTCCAGGGCAAGGCCTTGCACAACAACCCATCAATGTTCCAATTGACTGCATGGATGTTGTCAAGGAATCAGCAGTTAAGGAGGGCTTTTCTGAGCAAGCAGCCATGTTTATGGCAAAAGCCAGAAGGGAGTCAACCTCCAGAGCATATAATTATAAAATGAACAAATTTGCTGAATGGTGCTCAAAAACACCTATTAATCCAATGGAAACATCTATTCAGGTAGTAGCCGATTTCCTCTGTCACCTTTTTGATGTCTATAGCCTCAAGCCTAACTATTGCTGGCTACAAGTCAGCTTTAATGTCAGTTACCCCTTGCTTGGCTAATAGGGGAAGTGATGAAGTATGTAATCTAAATACTTTAATCAAAGGCATGGGTAATCTAAGACCAAGGAATCCTCCAGTGATTTCGTCTTGGAGTTTATCGTTAGTACTTCAAGTATTAGCAGATAAACCCTTTGAACCACTAAGCTCCATTTCCATGAAAATGTTAACGCTTAAAACAGTTTTCTGATTGCTGCAGCTTCAGCCAGACGAAGAAGTGAAATACATGCTTTGTCAGCAGAGCCAGACTGTTTTTGTGGTTACAGGGGAAGGCCTTAGGCTTCTACCTAGAGTTAACTTTATGGCGAAAAACCAGTCTGAAATATCCTGGTCAGCCTATAGTTTTACCTGCTTTGTCTAGGTTTGATCCTACTTCAAAGGTTTGGTGTCCCGTCCGTGCATTAACACGTTATAACAACGTACACTGGAATGGTTGATGGATCCTAGTGCTTTATGGCTATCTTACATTGAACCCCATGGGAGAGCTTCTAAAGATACAATTTCTAGGTGGATTGTGGAATGCATCCAGCATTGCCACAAAGCCGCCCCGGGAAAACAAGTTGACATGGCCAAGGCTCACAGTGTCCGTGGCGTAGTGACATCCACGGCTCTGTTTAACGGAGTGCCAATGGATGACATTATGTCAGTAGCACAATGGAACTGTGAGTCTAGTTTTACAGATCATTACCTCCATGACACGTCAAATGCACTTGCCTTATCGATTTTACATAAACGTTAAATCTATATATATATATTTGTAAATATTGTACATAAGGCCGTTGACTCACACACAGTGCAATTTAGTGGGGGAATCCCCGCTTTTCTGTACCATACCTATCATCGCCATCGGTGATTAAAGGGAATCGTATCAAAATAGGTTAGTTCTATATTTGGTGATGGTTATTTTTTGTCACGTTTTTTATTACTTACTAAAATGGTGATGTGTTCTTTGTGGTTCCATCTGAGAGGATACGAAATGAAGCTTTCGTCCGATGTCTTATAGTACTTTAGCACGAGTACATAGAGAGCGTATAGGACATTGAGGTCATCGCTCCCTCTTTAAAAGGGGTGGGGGGGGGGAAAGCGGATGTTAAATGGTCATTACTCTCAACATCGGTCATGTTATCCGATGTCCAAATCAATTCCTGATTGTGTTTACATATGCAATTTCAGATGTTTGTTGTGCTCCAAAAGCAAAAGAGCTTGCTCTTCCAGGGATGAGCCGGTCTTCTGACCTTTGCCTCCCTCCCGCCGAATCCTGTTACGAATTCTGGCTATATCATAGTGTATCAGGGTGGTAAGTATACTCTTGATGTGAAATAAACGAAAGCACAGATTTCTTTTTTCACGAGAGAGTTGATACTTACCACCCTGATACGATCCAGGCCTCTCCGCCCCACAGAGGCTCAGTCTATCGGTATTTTATGTTGCAATTAGCTCAGCCAATATTTTGGAATAGAATGAGTCAGCCCCGTGCATGTGCGAGTTTGGACTGCACATCCGCTGGACTGTCAGTTGTGTAACCTGCCCGGTGGGGGTGGGTTCTTTTTAATTCTGAGTATTATTGAAGCTAGGTCGATATTTAGGAAATATCATAGAGTAACAGAGTGGTAAGTATCAACTCTCTCGTGAAAAATGAAATCCGTGATTTCATTTATTGTAGGCTAACAGCAAACTATGTTTTAGCTCTCCTGGCCTGAAAGGCCAAATGAGCTTATGCCATGGCATCCATTGTCTGTCCATCCATCAAATCACTTCTGCCCCTTAACGATTTAACCGATTTCAACCAAATTTGGCTAATACCCTCCAGACCTTTTTTCAGAATATTGATTGGTCAATTTTTTGGGGTCAAAATATTAGATTTTATGAAAGATTTACTGGAAATTGTCAAAATGCTAATCCTCCTTAGCTACTTTACATATTTCAACCAAATTTGGCTAGACTGGTTCTATGGTGGTAGGTTCTAGAACTTCTATTGAGAATTTTTATTGATAAATTTTTGGCCTCAAAATCTTAGATCTTATGAAAAATTTACCGGAAATGGTCAAAAGGCTACTCCTCCATAGCTGCTTGACATATTTCAACCAAATTTGGCTAGATAGATTCTATGGTGGTAGGCTCTAGAACATATTTTCAGAATTTCAATTGATAAATTTTTGGGTTGAAAATCTTAGATTTTATGAAACATCTACCGTAAATGGTCAAAATGCTGCTCCTCCATAGCTTCTTTACATATTTCAACCAAATTTCTCTAGACCTTCCATTCAGAATTGTGATTGATTAATTTTTTGGGTCAAAATCTTAGATTTTATGAAAATTTACCAAATATTTTCAAAACTCAACTTTGCCTTGTTGGCTTGATGTATTTTAAACAAATTTGGCTAGTGACTCTATCATGGTAGGATCCAGAATTTCTATTCAGAATTTTGGTTGATCAATTGTTTGGAATGAAAATAGTGTAGGCTCCAGAACTTCCATTCATAATTTTGATTGGTCAATTTTTACGGTGGCCATGTAAATATAAACAAACATGTATATTTAAATGCAAATGTTTCAAATGCTAATGATCCAGGTGAGCGTAAAAAATAATCTCTTGCTCTGCAATTGGGCATTACTCAAGACCACTGCAAAGGGCAGTTCTGGTCAGCTTGACCCTTAAAGGGTTAAACCAGGTGTAGTTACAGTTTATTTGAATGTCTTCTGTGATTATTTTATGTCTGCCATGTCACTAATCCCTGTACATATGTGAAACACTCGCATGTTTGCTGAGAAGCGGCTTGCTGAGAGAGATGCTTGTTTTAGACAGTGCACATCTTTCTTGAGAACCGTATTCATAGCGATCACATATACTCACGCTATATTCTAGGGAGTTACATACGGGACAATCCAAGACTTGAAAGGTGAATGATAGTTTAACCATTTTGCCAGTTAATGGTCAAATTTGATGAATTAAATTTAACCTTTATCATTAACAATGCCCATTTGCAGGCCAAGAGAAGACTACCTCTGAAAATTAACCATTGAAATGACTGATTCTGTTATCAAAACCAGTTATTTCAGTGGTAAATTTTCAAAAGTAGTTTTCTCTTGGTCTGTAAATGTCCATTTCTCAGCACCACTACAGAGGCTGGTTCTGTCTGACATGACTGTTAAACTATTAATGGTCATATTAAAAAATGTCCATTTGCAGATCAAGAGATTACTTTTGATTATTTAGCACGGGAATGACTTGTTCAGTTATCATTCCAGTGCTAAATTTAACGTCTCATGGTCTGCAATGTTACAGTGCTCAAGACCACTGCAGGACCACCTTTTGGCCATCTTGACCGTTAAAGGGTTAACATAATATCCTGTTTATAAAACACCTCTATTTGTTTGTTTTGTTGTTATTTCTCAGTTTTAATCAGCTGTGCTTACCAGATTATGATAACCTGGAGCAGTTTCACAAGGCACTATTATTGGCGATCAATGAAGGCAGTCAGGGATTCAGCATGGCTTGAGGACAGCCTGCATGCATTAATACTATGTACAATAACATACTGATCTGTTTCTTCAAACCTGTTCTAGAAAACTATTCAAAGACAATGAATGGAAGATGTTCTTAACAGAGGCATTGACCTTTGAGATTGTTTGTGTCTCGGCATAGATCAGCTTTAAATCTCGCCAGCTTGTGTGCAGTAGACAAGAACTAGTCATAAGCCATCAGAACTTACATTAGCATATTTGTAATGGGGTGGAGGGGGGGGGGGGGAGGGAGAGAGAGAGGTGGAAGAGAGAAAGAGATCTTATGGTCAATGGAAACAATCGTCAGAGAGAGAGAGAGAGGTATTTTTGTCTTTCCTTCGAGGCAGAAAGCGAGATATAGGTATCACTTCTGACGACATTGGCATCAACGTTAAGCTAAACATCTTTGCCTAAATTTGAGGATTACTTAATCCTACTGGAACTAAGCTTGGACACATGGTTGCCTATGACATAAGGAGGCAGCATGATGATAGGGAGGTCAATGGTCAAGGTCATTCTTACCGTCCTATTTGACTGCTACTTCAACATTAAATTTTTTTTTAAATTAATAGATCATTAATTTTGCATTTATATTTCAGAATTGCTTAAGAGGACCGGATCTAAACTTGAACAAATGGTTTCCTATTCTATAGGGAAGCTGCATGTTGATAGTAACATCACTAGGTCAAGGTCATGTTATTTGACCTCTGTCATGTCTATTTCCAGTTCATTAGGTTTTTGTGTTTAGCAAATTCTTGTTAAAGTTTTTATTCCCCCGGTCTGGAAGACGATATAGGGATATAGCGATCAGCATGTCCATCTCTCTGTCCATCTGTCCATCCATCCGTCTTTCCCCGTCTTGTCAGCGCAACTCCTGCAAGAGGTCTTAATGGATTAACTTTAAATTTCGTCCATCTTACCAGTATCATGTGCAGATGTGCATGTGCTTTTTTTCGGGGCCAAAAAATTGTAATGGTTATCCCCGTTTAAATATCTTAAAGCCGATACATAGACTGCATTGCCAATCATTTCTTGTCAACGCAACTCCTCCTACAATTTAGCTCCCATTCTTTTGAAACTTGGTAAGTGTTATCATTACCACGTGTAGGTGTGCACGTGCTATCCGTTAACATGTACATCCATCCGTCTGTCCAAAATCTATGTATGTCCATCTGTCGGTCCATCCAGTTCGGGCCTGGAAATAACTTTAAAAATGCTGCCTGTCACTATGGCAGTCACCAACCAGTTGGTACCTGTCATAATCTGATTCCTTCCTGTCACAGGGATGTCTTAATCACGAGCATCGTGTAAGCAATGTAGGATTGAACTTGAATTGGACGACGTGAGAATTGAAATAAGGGTCGCTAAAACAGTAAACTTACTACCAGTGTGCCGTTTTATCAGACTTATCTTGATAAAGTTGAACAGGTCTGTGACTCTCAATTTCATTTCAAACGGAAGAATGAATGTCATCGCTTACCGATACATTAGTTGTATCCGCGAATCTGGTTGGATGAATTTTTGCCGATGTATGCGTTCTAAGCGGAGTTCGAAATTGGCGAAAAGTTGATGGAAGGACTACCAGACTTGACAAATGAGTAGTGCGTCTAAAAAATTAGTGGTCCGTAGGGCGTGTAATATGCGACACGTAGTTTACACAAATGTGACATGAACAGATGGTTGAATAATTAATATTGGACTTCTGAGAATATTGAGGATAGTGTATCAGTCTTCAGGTCTACAGTAGCCAGTATTGTCATTTACCAGTATAACATATGTCAGATTCAGAATATGCATGTACTGGCAAGGCGAGGGAGTATAGGAAACCTAAGATAATACGTATTGGCAGATTTGGCAATTACATTGATTGGAAGTTGTTTCTGCTTAAGGCAGCAACACATCCCAGTCAAATTATTATCAAAAAAATCAGTAATGTACCTTCCATGAATACTGTGATTTCATTGACTAGGGTTAACATATATTTTGTAGCTTACCACCCTACATCACATATCCCTTTCAACTGGTAGACTAAACAAAGTACACATCATTCAGTACAATGTAAGACGTGTTAGTGCTTAACTGGAAGCTGTTGCAGGCTATGGCAGCTGTGAGCAACAGGTCCCCCTTAAAAGCTTGCAACATATTCAACAGCTTATTAAGATGAAATTGAGTTTCTGCGATACTATGACTTCTGTTGAAAGAGTCACAATTTTTATTTTAAAATTACTAATGGTTGTTTTCTCTGGCTTAAATAGTGAATGATAAAACGTTTTACTGTAATCAACGTGTATCAATCAGCCCACGTGTTACTAGTTTTATTACGAATGCTCTATATATATATATATATATATATATATATATATATATATATATATATATATATATATATATATATATATATATATATATATATATATATATATATATATATATATATATATATATATATATATACACACACACACACACACTACTACTACTACTACTACTACTACTACTACTACTACTACTACGTCATTCATAAAATTACCGCGTAAAACATTGATAATTTTCTTTACTTTCAGTAGTTTCATTACAATTCATTGGTTGCTTTCTATATAGATATATTTATTAACCAATAATCTTTGGAGAAGAGTACTCGAGAACACTCACGCGCATGCGTAGATCTTAGTGACATGCCATTCTAAATCTGTTGTTTACGCGACTCAAGTGCGATACGGCGCCGTAGCATGGCTAACTATACTGTGTCGGCCTTGATTTGGGGATGCGCTAACAGGAGTTTAGCATTCGCGATGATATAACTCAGTTTCCGAGACAAACATTGTCTAAATCGACCAGAATCAGCCTAGATAAACTTGTATCTTTAAAGTTTATCATAACGCTAGCTAATGACGAGGCAATGATCAATAGCCATACCCCCCTATAGGAGAATTTAGATTTACAAGAGAGTCTGTTACGAGCAATATGTCGACGACCGTGAATACCCCGTGATACATATTGGGAGTTTCCGACTGGTGTCCAAACTCAAAACTGAAGTCCTTGTAACAGTTTATTATTATACCGGAAGAAGAAAGCTGCTAACGCATGCGCGCATTGCTCGCTTTTAGAATTTGACAGATCAACATGACATTTTCATGATAAAATACATAAACTAAACTAGAATAACGGTCAATAGAGCGCAATAACTGGTACCGGTACACACTTTTGCTGCTGGACAAAAGGACAGGTCCCAAATTTATTGTGCATGTCAACAATCTGTACTACCGGACATTGACCGTGACCGGTGCCTTATTTCCAGGCTTGCATCTCTGACAATCATTTCTTGTTCGTCCACATTATCAGTATCATGTGCATGTGCTTTTTTCGCGGCCAAAAAATTATTCATTGCAGAGCCAACTCCTACAATTTAGCTGTGATTCGTTTGAAACTTGGTAATGGGTCTCATTACAACTTGAAGGCATACATGTGCTATCCGTATGCCTGTACATCCATGCGTCTGTATAGAATGTATGTATAGAGGAGTGATAACGACGTAGTCAGTGACAAATAGACCAATTTGGTTTTAAAGCCTGACGCTTGGATGCGTTGTGTATCCAGAAGTCTGAATGGTCAGAAGCTGCTTTTTCAGCTCCTTTTATACTCTCATGGGCTGAGCCTGGGGATTGACTTTCACATACCCTTAAAAGGGTATGGAAAATTGGGATTGCCGGTATGGTTTTGACGGTTGTGGTCTAAATTCACCGGTTTTGGTGAGTTTGACGGTTGAGTCCAAGATGGCGGCTTCGGAAATTTTTACCAGTTGGGGTATTTTTTTACCGGTTGTGATGTTTTTTGCCGGTTGTATCTATTTCGCCGGTTGTGAAACTTTTTTACCGGTTGTGGTTTATTTTGGCGGTTTGGTTTAAACTTTTTGCCGGCTGTGCTTAGTTTACCGGTTGTGGTATAAAATTCTTACCGGTTCTATTCTGAATGCTTGTTTTCACTTAAGTTTACAGCATTCGTGCGAAGAGATATAATTTTGGTTGTGTTTGGAGCCCATTTGTTGTGAGGTTTTGACCGGTGTAGTCATTACCATGTGTATTGATTCAGACTTATGGCATTTCATTCCTTAAGTGGAACTCATCAGAGGCGTATGTGGGAATACTGGAGGTAAAATGTTGTGTCACCTGTAGGATCATCATGTGGGGTGGGTGGGGTGGTCTTGGTAGGGCCAGGCGGTCAGGGGCGGTTGGGTTGCTTTCCAGGTGAGCTATATAGTACCAGTGGATTGGTAATATAATTAAAATAAATGAAGCATAAGTGATGGAAAAATTTATTAAAAAGACTGATGAGGAAAAATCTTAAGTATAGCCGGAAAGCTAGATGTGGTGAGAACAATGATAAAATCAATAATAAATAATAAGATTATTAAATATGGATAAATAGTCTTATCCAAATGAGCAGCATGTGTTTGTGTTTTGAAAAAATTGTGGCCTGAGTCGTGAAATCGGATCCTAAGTGGAACACACATCCGTAGGAGAAAGTTCCAGGTGAGCATGCCGTCCCATGGGCGGAAGTTTCTAGCTATGAAATTTGGTAGTGAATACATAGCGCACACGAAATGAACACACAGAGGCTTGCAGGATTGGAGCGTAGTGCCCCCCTTCTACTTGGTTGTGTTGTCCGAGCTCCCGTATAGAAACGTTGTGTAGAAATGTTCCAGGTGAGCTTGGTGCCCCCTGTAGGAAAATTTCCATCACCAAAGTCCGGCAGGAAAACACAGTAAGCATAGAATATTACGTATATAAGCCACAAATGCAGGCTTGCCTTCCCAGAATCGCCACTATTTGGTTTCAGAAGATATAAAACCATCAAGGACACAATAGTCAGAGCCAAGCTACCGACGGCAGGCAGAACACTACCTCACAGAAACCCACTCACCACTTGAACCACAAAAAATTGCAACATCTGCAACACAATGCAGAAGAACAGATTCTTCTCCAGCTCCCACACGGGGCTCTCCTACAGATCCAAAATCATCGGCAACTGTCAGACAAGGAATATAGTGTACCTACTGACATGCTCTGTCTGCAAAAAACAGTATGTAGGAGAGACACTGTGCACTTTCAAAATTCGCATCCAAGAGCACCTACGCTTTATCACCAACAGACACGAGAGGTATGACACTCCAGTCTCACAGCATTTCAACAGACCCAGGCATTCTCGAATGAACATGCAATTCAGAATAATCCAGGTCCTCTCCTCGGACCCCGAGGACGAAGCATCCACTAAATGGAGAAGACAGAAGGAATGTCACTGGATCCACCAGCTCCACACAATGGAGCCGGCAGGCATTAACCAAGCAGGGTAGGGGTCACCGTCTTCCCTGGGCCGACATGCACACCATAAGCAAACAGACCCAGTACGTTGTTATCACTCTCCCCTAGAATGTATGTATGTCAGTCTGTCGGTCCATCCATCTCTGACAATCATTTCAAGATGTTAACACAACTCCTACAGTTTAGCTACGATTCCAGAAGTCTCTGTTTGATTGACATTAAGGGAGTCTACTCCATCCAGAAACCTGGACTAGAGTAGAGTTCTGGTTCTTGCATTAGAAGGCATTAAATGCAAGAATAGAAATCGTTTTCTGGCACTAAGTGTAAGTAGATTTATTTAGCAAGTAGAGATTGAACAATAAGTATGTTTATGTGGTTAATAAAACGATAGACCAACCCTAATGGGGGTCTGTGGTCATTATCTCCCCTCAAATACTTAAAATTCATCAAAATTGGCTTGTTCGTGGGAGATCTTGAAGAATTTTGAACCTATGCTATCAATTCCTTTGTCACTGAATATATTACTTGAAGAAGCAGTGCTATGATTCCATTTTGAAGAAATTCATCCGTATTTTCCTGAGTTAGCTCCCTTAGCTCAAGATTGTCTTGTCCAGGCATAATAGTTGAACGGAATTGAACCTGCACTTACAAATCTATATTTCTTTAAGGTGAGATGCGGTGTCAGGATTTCATTTTTTCCTGATCTATTTTTATCTGAAATGTTTGGATCCGGGGAGATTCGAACCAAACTTGGGCTCTTGACTGCCTATACCAAGATGAGGCAGTCCACTGACAGGGAGGGCACTAGGTCAAAGGTCACGGTTATTTTGACTTTGAAACTTGGTTATTTTACTGTTAAGTTTTTGTGTTACCTTTGTTATATTGCCATATATTTCAGGATTGGTAAGCTCAATTACAACTAAGTTGGTTTTCCTTTAAGTTCCTTATATTGCCCTATATCTCAGGATTGGTCAACCTAATTACAACTAAATTTGGACAAATTATTGGCTATACCAAACTGAAGCAACACACTCACAGGGATCTCACTAAGGCCTTTCTATGTTTAGCTTTTGCGTTAATTTTGTCCTATGTTTAAAGGAAACTTACACACACATTGTTGCTAATATAGTAGAAAACGTTTACCAAATGCATTGAGACCACAAGGTCAAAGGTAAAAGTCACTGTGAGCTTTGTACTAAAATATTTTGCGTTTATAATGCAGGACTATTTCATCTTATTTGAACTAAACTTACACTCATCATTGCTTATGCTTTTAGGAATATACACAATGGAATTGAGGTGTCAAAGGTCACGGAACTATTCTTGGGTTATTGTTAGTGTATGATGTTATAGATCAGCACAAGGATGTTGAGGCCACAAACGTCACGCTCATCTTGGTACAAAACGGGGTTTTTCAACTCTTAAGTATTTGCGTCTCGGAAAAGAGCTCCGCTTATATTATATGTCAAGACTGATTAATCATATTGGAACAAAACTAGGACATGATTACCCATACAAATAGACAGCACACTGAGCACAGTGGCATTGAGATCACTAGGTTAAAGGTAATTTTAACCCTTTAATTGTCAAATTTGGTCTAGAAAATTAAAATATTTGCTTATTGAATATGCATTTGCAGGCCAGCAGAAGGTTATTGAGCCAGGCGTTCAGGTGGTAAATTTTCAAAAATACTTCTCTTGGCCTGCAAATGGGCATTTCTCAAGTCCAATGCAGTGGATGGTTTTGACCGGCTTGACCATTAAAGGGTTAACATAATTAAAATTAGTATCTTGTTATTTTGCAACCAAACGGACTTCCTGTTTATTCTACTTACTGACTTTAATGTGAGCTCTGGTGGTTATTAACAAAGATGATGACAGGTGAGAGAGACACTTAATTCCGCAAAATTTTTGTTAAGGCATTTCACTGAATCGAATAACTTTCCCAGAAACCTCGGGGCTCTACTGAGCAATTGTCAGTAGCAAATCTTCCTGATGTACACGTTATTAGTCATATGTAATGAAGATTTTAAATATTTGTAATTCCAGGCTTGTTTTTATATGGAAACTTAAACCTTACCACTCTGATGTCAATATTTTTAATTTTCAAATTAAATTAAAAGATTAACTGGTGTTCATTTTTATACCCCGCCAAAAAAGGTGTCATGCGTCCGGGCAGGCGAGTGGGTGGGCGGGCGTGCAGGCGGCAGAGTGGTTTCCAGATGATAACTCTGTTACCGTTCATCGGATGACATTGAAACTTCATAGAGTGGTTGGACTAGGTCTGGGGAAGTAACCTATCGAAATTGACAATGATCCAAAATCCAAGATGGCCACCAGCCACCGGCGGCCATCTTGAAAATTGGTTTCTGGATGCTAACTCCGTTACCATTTATCGGATCGCTTTGAAACTTCATAAACTGGTTGGACTAGGTTTGGGAAAGAACCCTATCGAAATCGACGATGATGCGAAATCCAAGATGGCCACCGGCAGCCATTTTGAAAATTTGTTTCCGGATGATAACGCCGTTACCGTTTATCGGATCGCTTTGAAACTTCTTCATAGGGTGGTTGGACTAGGTCTGGGGAAGAAAACTATCGAAATCAACAACGTTCCGAAATCCAAGATGGCCACCGGCCACCAGCCACCGGTTGCCATCTTGAAAATTGGTTTCCAGATGATAACTCCGTTACCATTTATCGGATCGCTTTGAAACTTCATAAACTGGTTGGACTAGGTTTGGGAAAGAACCCTATCGAAATCGACGATGATGCGAAATCCAAGATGGCCACCAGCCACCGGCGGCCATTTTGAAAATTTGTTTCCGGATGATAACGCCGTTACCGTTTATCGGATCGCTTTGAAACTTCTTCATAGGGTGGTTGGACTAGGTCTGGGGAAGAAAACTATCGAAATCAACAACGTTCCGAAATCCAAGATGGCCACCGGCTGCCATCTTGAAAATTGGTTTCCAGATGATAACTCCGTTACCATTTATCAGATCGCTTTGAAACTTCATAGTGTGGTTGGACTACGTGTGGAGAAGAAACCTATCGAAATTGACAATGATCCAAAATTCAAGATGGCTGCCAGCCACCATCTTGAAAATTGGTTTCCAGACAATAACTCTGTTCCCGTTTATCGGATCGTTTTGAAACTTCATAGGGTGGTTGGACTAGGTCTGGAGAAGAACCCTATCGAAATTGACGATGATCCAAACTCCAAGATGGCCGCCAGCCACGGGCTGCCATCTTGAAAGTTGGTTTCTGGATGATCTCTCCGTTACCATTTATTGGATCACTTCATAGCGTGGTTGGAATATGTCTGGTGAAGAAACTTATCAAAATTTATGATAATCCAAAATCCAATATGGCCGCCAGTCAGGGGCGGCAGTGGCGGCCATCTTGAAAATTGGTTTCCGGACGATACCTCCTTGACCGTTTAATGGATCGCTTTGACACTTCATAAGGATGACTTGTCTGGGTCTGAGGAAGAAATAAATATTTTCTGATAGCTCTCATTCATTGGTTTGTCATCATGGCGGGGTATTATGCACCGTTTGCGGAGCTCTTGTTCAACAAATTTGGTGGAAGATGGTGCTGTTGAGCAACATAATCCACCAAAATTGTTAAAAAAATGTATACCAGTTTCTGTGCTAGTGACGGAGTAAAAGGTAGAATATTGACATCAGAGTGGTACGGATTAAATATCCTGCATTGTGAATGACTGACCTCTACAAAGTCAACTGTGCAAGGGATCGTAAAATCTGTCAGGTTTAAAAATTGTTTAATTTATACAATGATTTCCATAAGAATTGATTTGCTTCTAGGGGATTTATCTGGTTTAGAGAGAGTGTTGTAGAGTCCTTCAGTTTGAATAATTCACTGTATTTTAGGTTAGATTTTGTACTCTTAAAAATTAGATATAAAAAAGTTGATTGTGGTGGACAAATTATTTTTGTTGAATATTTTTTAAATGATTCAACATTAACATTGAGATATTGCGATTTCCTGTGTGCAGGGTTTAACAAAGTGTCATGTTTTGTCACCGCTATGTGTTTTCACATCATGAGAACATACTTACCTCCCTAACACGCTTGATATACTAGTATATCGTCTCTAAATTCAATAATATTCAGAATTATAAAAAGTTATGTGCCCCTACTGGGCAGGTGAAATGTACACAGTCATGCACATGTCAGACCCCACCACCGCATACGCATACTGGTACTTCCATTTTCTAATATATTGGCTTATAAGCAACATTGAAAACAATTTCAAGCTCTATTTTGTAGAATTTTCAATCATTTCTTTCATCCATTTTTCACTATGGCTGAATCTAAAGCGTCAGAGGAGTCTGCCTCATCATCCATTAAGGTGTTATTGTTCCATATATTATTTAAGACTTGTACAGGGTTCCTACTGGTCATGGAAATCCTGGAAAGTCATGGAATTTGTAAATTTAAATTCCAGGCCTGGAAAGTCATGGAAAAAACGTGTTTTTTATCATAGGTCATGGAAAAGTCAATAGAAAATAGTAATCATGTAAAATTAAAAAAAATCTGTTGGCATAAATCACCTCTATGCAATAAAAATTATGGCAACAACTTATCAAAATAAGGCTGTTGAAAGAGGCAATATTCAGACATTTTGCAGAATAACTCAGATATTATTTTTAGAGCTAGGTCATAAACACAAATCTCCTTGATATTAATTCTTGGTGGTCGTGAAAAGCCATGGAAAGGTCATGGAATTTCAAACGCAGAAAGGTGTACGAACCCTGTTGTAACATTTATACGTTACCAGTTTTCGTTTACGGCCAACCTGGCATTAGCACGTTTTTAGGCGTTGGGAATCCTTGTTAAATTATCCCAGTGCCTAAATTCTACTAATCCCTTGTCTTTGTGTCCACAGGCTCATCTTATGATGGTAGAGCTCCTGTTCATCACTCAGAGGTTGATCACGTCTACTTTTTTCTGACTTATCAAATGATTATGTCTAAGGGTCGGCGATATAAAACGAAAAATATCTCCCTCCTTTTGTCCCATCCCCTTCATCAGACTCTACAGATTCGGCAGATGGTATGGACGTGATTTTCTGCACAAGAGGATGCTTTACCTGTGTTCAGGATAAGAGAGTTTATTAGTTATGGCACCTAATTATTTGATTTTTGCTGCCATCTTTATTGCACTGTATTCTCTTTTGTGGTTGTGCATGGGTTCTCAGATATATAATTATAGTATTATATTATTCTTGAGTGATGAATGTATGTAGCCACTAGGTATTTCTTGAATTCATTTTTGATGTCTCCTCCCCTTGAAGGGGCTTTTGCATTGAGGTTTGATGTCATAATCAGCCTTGACGTCATAATCTCATTTTTAGAGGACACTTGATGTCATTATCAGTTTATGTTATGAATGTGTAGAGATAACTGGGTGTCATTATCAGTGGTTTTATTCCTTGTTTTATATGAAGACATCTGTCCCTTTGGGGTTGTCAGTAATAAAAGTGGTTGTCTTCTCTCTTGAGTTTGTTTTTTATTTCTTTAACAAAATTAACAAACAAAAATACTCATTCTCTTCGTATGTCTACCTTTCAGAAGTCATCATGTGCGTCTTGTTTGAAGCATCTTAAGGCTAGATTCTTCCCCGACCTCTGCCTATCTTGTACCAATTGTAGGCTGTCTAACAAATGTGCTGTTTGTAAAGAGTGGGGGGTAGGGAATCTAACCTCTGAACTCTTCTGTTCTCAGGCTAAGATGATAGAGGAGGATGGCAAGAGGGTAAAGAAGGAGAAGGAGGGTAAGAAGATGGCCTCTGAGAAAGGGTGAGCTTGAGGCCTTCAAGGTAGTTAGTGAGTGAGATGCACAGGACCTTGAAGGCCTCTGAGAAAGGGTGAGCTTGAGGCCTTCAAGGTAGTTAGTGAGTGAGATGCACAGGACCTTGAAGGCCTCTGAGAAAGGGTGAGCTTGAGGCCTTCAAGGTAGTTAGTGAGTGAGATGCACAGGACCTTGAAGGCCTCTGAGAAAGGGTGAGCTTGAGGCCTTCAAGGTAGTTAGTGAGTGAGATGCACAGGACCTTGAAGGCCTCTGAGAAAGGGTGAGCTTGAGGCCTTCAAGGTAGTTAGTGAGTGAGATGCACAGGACCTTGAAGGCCTCTGAGAAAGGGTGAGCTCGAGGCCTTCAAGGTAGTTAGTGAGTGAGATGCACAGGACCTTGAAGGCCTCTGAGAAAGGGTGAGCTTGAGGCCTTCAAGGTAGTTAGTGAGTGAGATGCACAGGACCTTGAAGGACCTGATGCCTGAGATGCTTCGCGGGTGTTGCTGGGCACAGGTGTTTCAACTTCCTGTGCATCGACCACAGTGCAGGTAGCCCCCGTCCCTGGATCATGCCTTCCTTGTTCGGACAAAGCTTTCAGTGATCCAGGGGCGGCTGACTCGGACCCAGGCTTGATGTTCGCATCGCTTGGTGATCCAGCGGCGCGAGTCCAGAGTTCAGGTGGGAACAGACCAGCGGCCTGACCACGATCACTCGCAGAGTACCCTCGTCATCTGCCTATGGGCCTTCTCCTGGTCAGTCTGGGTTAGCTTTCTTTGCTAACCCGAAGCCTAACTTTCCTGACCAGGAAGATGATGAAGACTACCTGCTTGGCCCACTAAACATGAAGCCATGGATGCGAGCGTTTACACACCCGTTATGGGGAGCACAGCCATTCGCACCTATGGTACCGTTCCCTCGGGAGCGGGTTTCATTATTAGCTCACCTGGCCAGAATGGCCAAGTGAGCTTATGCCATGGCGACCGTCCGTCGTCTGTCCGGCGTCCATCCGTCTGTCTGTTCATCCGTCTGTCTGTCCGTCCGTCCGTCTGTCCGTCCGTCAACTTTTTCCTTTAAGCAACTTCTCAATAACCACTGGGCTGATTTCAATTATATTTGGCAGGAAGTATCCTTAGGGCATAGGGATCCAAGTTTGTTCAAACAAAGCCAATCGGCTGATTTGGCCAGTGGGCATCTTGGATTTTGGCCGATTTTAGGAAATGGCTTTAAAAATCTTCTCCAAAACCGCTTGGTGGATTGATTCAAAACTCACAAAATATCATATAGGGCAAGAGCTGAACCAAGTTTGTTCGAAGGAACTTGATTGGCCAAATGGTTCTGCGGCCATCTTGGATGACCTAGTTTTCGTGAAAACGACTTATTCTGCAGAACCGTGGAACGGATCGGGCTGAAATTTTGGGGATATGATTATGGACTAAGGGCCATTAAAGTTTGTTCATGGGAAGTTGATAGGTAAAAAACATGGCCGCCGTGGACCAATCAAATTTTAGCGTTTTTGGCTGCCATATTCAATTTTTTTTATTTGATGGATTTTGAAGCCGAAATTGGTTTTCTTAACTCCGCTTACTTGTCAGTCAGCTGTCGTATAGCGATGACCCCATCCGTCTTCTGGATGTCCGTCCATTCATCTGTCTGTCCATCGGCGGCTCATTTTGTTATTTCTTGACGGATTGACACCAAACTTGGTCACAATGTTAATGACGGCATCTAATATCTGTGTTGTGAAAATGAAACTGATAGGATGCCAAATGCCAGAGTTATCACTCCTTAAATATTTGCAGTCTCACTTAGGGCAAATAATGGTTTGTTCCCCACAGTCCATTGATTTATCACCATGTCAGATTTTATTGCCAAACTAGATATTAAATTCCAATTAACAGATTAACCTTTCCAATACTGGTGAAATATTTAAGATATGTATTATGTGCTCTGACATCTATGCTCTTAAAAATATTTGAAATGTATTTGATTGAAAGTAAGGCAGCAATGAAAGTTATTTCAAATTATTTTCTAAATCAACTCCAGCCCACCCTACCCCTGCCACTAACTCGGTGATTCAGCCAGATGTGCATGTGTTAAATGGATTGTGTGGTGGTGGGGAATAACCTGCTATAAAGACCACCTACCTGCCTTTAGAGACCATTTTCTTCAAATTGTATTTAAACCTCTAGTAACCGTCTGACTGAGTTTTTGCAGAAGACATATTCCAAAGCTTATATCTCGGAATCTGATAAATAGATTGAAAACAATTGGACTGAAAGTTGGTGGCTAAGCCGACAACAACTTTCAGTCAAATTGTTTTCGAAATATTCAACAAGTCAAGAGCTTTTGAAAATTGAAATTATTGGCTGCACTGGCTTGCAGCAGTGAGAGTGTTAAGAAACTATTTTCACTTAAACATTGTTCAAAATCACTAATGGAAAAACCCCAGTCCAGAGATTGTTGTCAATATCTCGAAAACTAAATCATTTTACTGAAAGTCATTGGCAGTGACTGATGGATGTAAAACTTAAGTAAGATTAGTTGAAATGCCAATGTTCCAGTTGAGCGATACGGGCCCATTGGGCCTCTTGTTCAACCTGTGGGCCGATTTGGAGCGGTTGGCCAGCCGTATAAGATACCATGCTTAGCCGTGGAATCTTATACGGACGACCCGGAGCGCGCTAGTGTGGCTTATGCCCCTCACACGAGCATGGCCCCGGTGTGCGGCCGGCCCGTGGAGAATGTCATGCCAGCCCTCGTGGGCCCATATGCATTCCCCGGGCAGTCGGGTACGTCTGTAGCCTCCTTCATGGCCCCACCTGCGAATGCCATTGAAGATGACGAGGGCCCGCTGCTAGTCGGCAATTTGCAGGTGGCCATATACAAAGCCTGGTCTGATGCGTGCGCGTGGCTCCTCGCTGTCAGACCAGAGCTCTGCATGGATGAAATGGCGCCAGTAACCCGCGGGCGTGGTTACAGGCTAAGCCGTTGGCCACCTCAGCTCAATCTCTGCCATATGCAGAGCATATCATAGATATGTTCGCTGTGGCAGAGGAGGCGATTAGACCGAAAGGTCGCCTCGTGAAGCCCCCCCCCCCCGCGAGGTTGCTAGATGTTGTCGGGTTACTGCCAGTCAGTACACGCGGTATGGTCTAGTGCCCAGACCGAGCGCGGACAACCGCACCGCTCTGGGTGAAGACACGAGGCCAGGCTCTCATGCTGACACAGGAGCACTGTGCTGTGCTCGGGCACTATGCGTTAAGCAAACGCCGCACTGCGTGATACCAAGGAGAGTTCGTAAGCGCTGTCTCATGCCTCTCAGCTGCTATCAGGGGTAGTAGCAGCCTCGGTTCACCAGCAGCCTAGTCCAGTGACAGTCAAGCAAGCCATCCAGGATGGTATCAACCTGGTGTTGGACTGCTTGACTAGGACGAGGCGCACGTTTGGACTGGACAATCTGTGCCTGTCCCAAGAGCTCAAGTCATGCTTATTGCAAGCGCCGATAGCGGGCCCTGGTCTGTTTGGAGGTGAGGGTTGTCGGCACCTCCAAGTGACAGTGAACTTGGTCAACAACCAGAGGGTGCTGCGTGCACAATTTGAAGTGTTGCGCAGAGAACATGTGCGTGTTTAGCCCTCTGCTGTTCGGCAGCAGTACGCTTGTGGCGGTGCTGGCACTGTCAGAGGCCAGCAGGCCGGCCAGGTTCAGAAACGTCGCCGGTTGCACCAGCAGCAGTGTGCTGCACGCTGCTGTACATCAGCCAGCCAGGCAGCAGCCTGCGCACCGAGGTCCACGTGGTGCTGGGCGCGGAGCAGTGTGTGGTAACCAGGCCTGATGGCATAAAAGAATTTTCGGGTACCACTTCTAAAATTTATGTGCACCCCCGCTAACCCTAGGTGCACCAGTGGGCGGTCGATTGACTTTCCACATTCAGGAGTGGGAGCGGTTAATTCAGGGCCGCCTAGTCTTGAAATTGCTTTCGCGTGGATACAGTCCAGAGTGGATAATAGGTCTGCCATTACATATGTCTCTGGTACAGGTCTGGGCTCAAATTCCAAGAGATCCAGACAAGCGGTTGTGCATAGAAGAGGAGATAGAATCTCTAATTCTAAAAGAAGCAATTCAACTGGCGCAAGATTGCCCGGGCTTCTATTCAACCATGTTTCTTGTGACAAAGAACACCAGGGGGTGGAGATCAATTCTCAATCTCAAACCTCTAAACAAGTTTATAGACACACCGAGTTTCAAAATGGAAATAATAAAATCGGTGTTGTTGGGGTTAGAGAAGGGGATGTGGAGAGCATCAATAGATCTGAAAGACGCTTATTTCTACATTCCCATTGCAAGGAGTTTTCGTCGGTGCCTGAGATTTGCTTTTCAGGGACACCAATGGGAATTCAAAGTTCTCCCATTCAGAATTTCAATGGCTCTTCACTCAAGTGGACCTTGCTATCACAGCTATACTCTGCATGAGAAATATGGCGGTCGACACTTACATAGACGACTGGCTGCTAAAGGCACACAACCCAGAAAGCTTGACAGCAATTCTGGAGATAGTTTTGAAAACACAGATTTAGGCTGGATAATCAACTTTAAAAAATCAGAGCTGACTCCATCCCAGAAGTTTGTTTACATAGGTATGTTCTTCGATCTGGAGATAGGATATGTTTATCCATCCCAAGAGAGAGTGGAGAATCTCCTCTCGTGCATTCAATTGGTTTGCAGCAGTCGTTATATTCTAGCACGAGTCTATCTGAGAATGCTAGGTCTGATGGTTTCAATGGAACCAGTCATTCCTCAGGTGGCTTTGCGCAGGCGGCCGATTCAGCTGTTTCTCATGACTCAGTGGACGCAGAGTTCAGGATCTCTGGACTCGCGCATTCAAGTGTTGGATCCTCATTCATCACCTTCATTGGTGGATGGAGAGAGAGCGAATCTCCTGGCGGGGGGTCATGCTGACCCCTCCCCTCCCTCAAGTACCTATGTTTACGGATGCATCGATGGACGGATGGGGAACTTGCTTGGAAGAAGCCACAATATCAGGGCTTTGGGATCTGGATCAGTCAAAGGAGCATATCAACATGCTAGAATTACGAGCTGTAATACTAGGCCTGGAACACTTCTTAAAGGAAGTGGAGGGAAGGTTTGTGTTGATATGTTCAGACAACTCAACAGTAGTGAGTTACGTAAACCGCCAGTGCGGAACGAAGTTGCTCAGTCTCTGTATGATGACATGGAAACTGCTTTGCTGGTGCGTGGATCATATGATCACCTTGAAAGCAGGTCATATTCCGGGAAGGCTGAATCTGTTAGCAGACTCATTAAGCCGAAGGATGAGTATTCTTCCTACGGAATGGCAACTAAATCAATGTGTGGCGGATCATCTGTTCAATCATTGGGGAAAACCCAACATAGATTTATTCGCAATGAAGAATAATGCGAAGATGACGACATACATTTCTACGATTCCAGATCCAAGCGCTATCGCAATAGATGCCCTAGCTATCAGTTGGCAGGGAATGTATGCATACGCATACCCTCCAACAATCCTGATTCCAAGGATTCTTCAGAAAATCAAACAGGAGGAATGCCAAGTGCTTCTGATCCCCCCGAATTGGCCAAGCCGATCATGGTTTACAGATCTGCTGGACCTTCTGGTTTGCAATCCGGTTCCTCTGCCTCTAATGGACAATATTATCTTCCAGGGCAAGACCCGTCACAACAATCCGTCAATGTTTCAATTGACTGCATGGATGTTGTCAAAAAGTCTGGAATTAAGGAGGGCTTGTCTGAACAAGCAGCCAATTCCATGGCCAGAGCCCGAAGGGGTCAAGCTCCAGAGCATATAATTATAAAATCAACAGATTTGCAGAATGGTGCTCAAAAAGATGTATCAATCCAATGGATGCATTTATTCAGGTAGTAGCTGATTTTCTCTGTCACCTGTATGATGCCTATAGTCTTAAGCCTAATTTTTTGCTGGATATAAATCAGCATTAATGACTGTTACCCCCTGCTTGGCAAAGAGGGGAAGTGATGAAGTATGTGTTCTAAATACTCTTATCAAAGGTATGGGCAATCTTAGACCGAGAAATCCTCCACAGACATCGTCATGGAGTCTTTCTCTGGTTCTTCAAGTTTTGAATGATAAACCTTTTGAACCTCTTGGTGCTATTTCTATAAAATTATTGACACTTAAAACTGTGTTTTTAACTGCGGCAGCATCAGCCAGATGCAGGAGTGAGATTCATGCCTTGTCTGCTGAGCCTGACCGTTTTATAGTTACAGGTGAAGGCCTTAAGCTTCTACCGAGACTGAATTTCTTGACTAAGAATCACTCTTTAAAATATCTGGGGCAATCTATAATTTTACCTGCCGTAACCAGATATGATCCTGGTGCTAAAGCATGGTGTCCTGTCCGTGCCTTAAATAAGTACAAAAGAAGGATTCAGGTTTGGTGGACTGACCCATGCTCCCTATGGTTGTCATATCTTGAACCCCATGGTAGGGCATCAAGAGACACTATTTCCAGATGGATAGTAGAATGCATTCAATTCTGTCATAAGACAGCCACTGGAAAACAAGTAGATAGAGCCAAGGCTCATAGTGTCCGTGGTGTGGTAACTTCCACGGTATTATTTAATGGTGTTTCTGTTGAAGACATTATGTCAGTAGCCCAGTGGCACTGTGAATCCAGTTTTACCGACCATTATTTCCGTGACACTTCCAACCCGCTCGCCGTCTCAATCCTCAGAAAATAATGCAGATTTATTTGTAATTAGTTTCCTCCTCTGCTATTTACAAATATCACATTTGTTAGTAGGGGATCCCTACTGCTTCCAGTTACATTTTCTTCATCCGTATGGGGGAAGAGGTGATTTCCACGCTCAAGACATCAGAGGTCAGTATATGTTTTTTGTCTTGTTGGTTGTGTCTTGTTATTATTTAATATGGTGATGGTTAATGTCCCTTAATTATGGTTCTTGCAGAGGTTTTTTTAAAATGAAGCAATTCTTTTTCCAATGTCTAGTAATACTTTTTTATCAAGTATTAGAGAACGTGCTAGTCATTTAGAGAAGCGTTTTTCCTCACCGTCCTCAGAAAGAGTGGGGGGGGGGGGGGGGTTGGGGAATGGGGTGGGGGGGGGGGGGAGCGCATTTGCCTTTAGATCAATCTCTCTTCATCGGTCGATTTTCCAATGCAAAATTCTATCCTGGTTGTGTTTTCAGACACAAATTTCAGATGTTTTAAATCTCTTGAAAATTCAAAGAGCTAGTCTCTTCGAGCGTGAACTGGTTTTAGGACCTTCCTCCCGCCAAATTTACTTTCAAATTCTGGCTTTTATCAAGAGTGTTAGGGAGGTAAGTATGTTCTCATGAAGTGAAATAAGAAAATTTATCAAATTTCTTTTTCACGAGTGAGATGACATACTTACGTCCCTAACAGGAGACCAGCCTGTCCACCCCACAGAGGCCTGATCCTTTGGTTTTTTGAATAGTTGCTTCTATGTCAGCCAATATTTAGTAACGGAAGTACCAGTATGCGCATGCGCAGAGGTGGGGGTCTGACATGTGCATGACTGTGTACATTCCACCTGCCCAGTAGGGGCACCTAACTTTATAATTCTGAATATTATTGAATTTAGGGTCGATATACTAGTATATCAAGAGTGTTAGGGAGGTAAGTATGTCATCTCAGTCGTGAAAATTTGATAAATTTTCTTAATGTGTACATGTGTGTGCGTGTGTGTATGAATGAGCCTGTGTGCGCGTGTGCATGCGTGCCGCGTGCGTGTGTGTATGTACATTAGCAAGCAAGAAAAATATTACAGACTTACTTCACTAATTATGTTAGCATTTTACTTTGTTATTATTACTTATTGCTCAAAGTTATTCCTATGGAATATTTTACATGGTAATTTTTCAATAATTTAATAATTGGTACTGATTTCATTGTATATTGTCTCTTAAATAACTGTGTTATTCTAATTTTATTGCCTATCATGACATTTCGTTATTCTGTATTTGAGATAATTCGATCTCTATTCATGAATATTCATCATTCTCTATATGATACATGCCAGATAAAGAAGTGTATTCATGAATATTCATCATTCTCTACATGATACAATCTAGATAAAGAAGTGTATTCATGAATATTCATCATTCTGTACATGATACATGCCATATAAAGAAGTGTATTCATGAATATGTATCATTCTCGACATGATACATGCCAGATAAAGAAGTGTATTCATGAATATGTATCATTCTCGACATGATACATGCCAGATAAAGAAGTGTATTCATGAATATTCATCATTCTCTACATGATACATGCCAGATAAAGAAGTGTATTCATGAATATGTATCATTCTCGACATGATACATGCCAGATAAAGAAGTGTATTCATGAATAATCATCATTCTCTACATGATACATGCCAGATAAAGAAGTGTATTCATGAATATTCATCATTCTCTACATGATACATGCCAGATAAAGAAGTGTATTCATGAATATTCATCATTCTCTACATGATACATGCCAGATAAAGAAGTGTATTCATGAATATTCATCATTCTCTATATGATAGATGCCACATAAAGAAGTGTGTTCATGAATAGTCATCATTCTCTCCATGATACATGCCAGCTAAAGAAGTGTATTCATGAATATTCATCATTCTCTACATGATACATGCCAGATAAAGAAGTGTATTCATGAATATTCATCATTCTCTACATGATACATGCCAGATAAAGAAGTGTATTCATGAATATTCATCATTCTCTACATGATGCATACCATATAAAGAAGTGTATTCATGAATATTCATCATTCTCTACATGATACATGCCAGATAAAGAAGTGTATTCATGAATATTCATCAATCTCTACATGATACATGCCAGATAAAGAAGAGTATTCATGAATATTCATCATTCTCTACATGATGGATGCCATATAAAGAAGTGTGTTCATGAATATTCATCATTCTCTCCATGATACATGCCAGATAAAGAAGTGTATTCATGAATATTCATCATTTTCTACATGATACATGCCAGATAAAGAAGTGTATTCCTGAATATTCATCATTCTCTACATGCCATATAAAGAAGTGTATTCATGAATATTCTATCATTCTCTACATGATATATGCCAGATAAAGAAGTGTATTCATGAATATTCATCATTCTCTACATGATACATGCCAGATAAAGAAGTGTATTCATGAATATTCATCATTCTCTACATGATACATGCCAGATAAAGAAGTGTATTTTTGCTTGTAGCATTGTATATGTATTAGCTTAATATCATGAACACACTGATGTTCCGTATAAAACCACTACTTCATAATGACGTGATATACCGTAATATGCATGGCAATGACAGCCGATCACAACAAACGAGAAAATTCACATATCATTCCCATTTCTATAGTTTAACTGTAGCTAATATAAAGCACTGAAATGATCCTAGTATTTAAGTAACCCCTGAATGGTCAAAACACCTGTGGTGTTCTTGAGAAATGTCCATTTGCAGGTCGACAGGAATATTTTATACTCTCTTATAACTCGACAGGTAATAACATTTGTTATAGGCCATTAAGTTGGCATGTTTGGCGAGATCGCTGAATTACAGTAATAGAGACTGCCATGGCCATTAAGAATTGGACTAAACTTTAAATTGTATATTCTGGTCTAGTGGTTTAGTTTTGTGAGTTTAAAAATAGTGATTTCTGATTGGTTACGGTTTGAATGTTTAGAATGCCTTCGGGTTGTGTTTACAATAACTACCTGAGGTTCAAGATTTTCCACACACCTACTGTCTTGAAATCTCTTTGCTCAATCAGTATAACCTCCCTTCCATTCCGATCACGGCTAGCAGCTAATGCAACATAATGGTCAACAGAGCAGTGAGAACAACAACTCCCAGTTAGTCCTGTCCCAATATCTAACATGCTTCATATGGATAGACAATATGCCTTACTGGCCTCCAGCATCATACCAGATGATGATGATGATGATGATGATGATGATGGTACTGCCATACAAAGGCAGGTATTGTCATTCATAGAACCTGGTTGCAGAGTCCACATTACTTTATTACTTTAGCAGCTTCCTAGAATATTGCTGAGAGCCATTAAATAGGAAAGTCTAAACATCCATAGCATCAGTTTCGGTCTTATCTCCCATCCCAGAGTCTTTCAATGGATAGTGGGAGTGCACATATGAAGTAAAATAGGTGATATTCAAGACTACTATACATGGTTTGGGGTGGGATGAAGGCAAGTGAAGGCCCACCCATTCTCTATGGCCATTAAATGGTTAATCCTTTAACCCTCATATTGGCCAAAAATGGCCTCTGCAGTGGTCTTGAGAAATGTCGATGTGCAGACCAAGAATAGAGTATTTTTGAAAATTTACCACTGGAATGACTGGCTCGATAACCGAGCCAGTCATTCCAGTGGTAAATTTTCAAAAATACTCTTCTCTTGGTCTGCAAATCGACATTTTATATGAGAAATTGAAATTTTTTTACCAAATTTAAGTGTTAAAGGGTTAAACAAATAGATAACATTGCGCCAAAATCTAATCAGATAAGCATTTAATCTAGAGATTAGCTCCCACTGTACCGTGCCTGAATAGGTCATGTGATAAACAAAAAAAATCAAACTAATTGCTTCTTAGATTTTATAATATTTAGTAATTACTTATAATAATTGAAACTCATTAGATTTTATTTAAAATCAAATCTACTTGTTTAAATTTAAATTGATATGAATTAGAGATCATTTCTGTACATATCTATAGTTATTCTTGATATGTAGGATGATGTCATAATCAATTACGTCATGAATGACGTAGTTAAGTTTGTCGCGAACGTTTAGTTGATGATGGACTAAGCATTGTGGTACAAATTGTATGTCTACTATTTAATAAACATGCTCTTGAATATTATGAAACTAATTTGACTGGGCACTGTTTGCTGTCATAGGCAACATAGCAACACCAACCTCTCAAAGTTGTCACTACCCCAGTCTGTAGCTGATAGGTGTACATGGGATAAACTCAATCTCAGCTTCATTCATAAAGGCAGTCTCATTCTTGAACTGTTCTGCAGCTACACAGAGGTCATCAAAAAGCTTTTTTTTATCATCTATGGAGTCTACATCATCTGCGTATTCCATCTCTAGTGGCAGGTTATTATACATACTGGGGGATGGACTTGTGGAGTGATACTGCACACATGACAGGACTGCGGCAAAGTGCATGTAAATCACACAAGAGGCCATCTCCCTATAACAGAAAGATCGAGCTCTCAAACTGCAGACTGCACATGTTTAGGTCATACTCTCACCTTGGTTTCTGCCAATAGGAGTATTACTAGTTGTAGCCCATTGTCATTACATCCAGGTTCATGTAATGCAACCAGGCTCTTTTGATTGTGTCGAAGGTTGTGACATGTCGATACCCGTCTTGTGAAATTCCCAATGTTTGCACATGACTAGTGACAGGGATTTCCTGTGACAATACAATGTTTGTGCAACTGTGCCTGTGTTTAAAACTACTCTGGAATGCTGAAGTGTGAAATGGTCAACCTTTTCTGCAATGTGGCACAAAGTCACACTGGACAGTATCTTCCTGGAGGCTGTTAAGGTGTATGATAGACCGCATGTTTGCTGGTGGTGCAGATGGATTCTTGGGTTTGCGAAGCATGATAAAGGTACCTTCATCAACAGCAGCAATAGTGAGGTGTTGCACAAAAACAGAGTTTATTATGTCTGAGATTGGTTTGGAAATGGACCCATGAAAACACCTCCACTGTGCCACTATAAGGGAAGACCAGAGAGTTGGTCTGTTCAACCATCCATGTACTTATCCTAGTTTTAGAAGCGAGACCTCAGAAATGGCATGCTATCACTATCGCCATTACTAAATACAGGAATCTCATCGGTTATGCTGTGTTCGATGAGTGGTGACTTTGACTGTATTCATTGATTGACGAAGAGAAATTTCAGGCATAATTGACCATCACTGATTTTTAAGGTCAAGAGAGGTTGCAAAGCCAAAATCTGTGTTTAATGTGCAGATTAACATTATTGTTTTCTAACGGAGCTTTCATTCTTGGTACCAATTTTTAGGACGCTTATCCTACAATTTTCTTCTGATCAGCTCCAAACTCGCTCAACCTCTATTACCTAGCGAGGAATAGCCAAGTGTACTTGTCCTTTTATTTGCCATTTAGCAAATGGATCTCGAGTTACTTACTTTTCTGTTTTCAAAAGGAGCCTATAGGAAATGTATGGGAATTTACAGCTCTTTGAACTGTCACTACTAGAGTTTTAATAAGGTTATGACTTGGATGGATTCTGAATATGTCAGGTGATGTTTGGGTAAAAGGCTAAAAGCTACCTGCTTTCATTTTTATCAGAAATTAACTCCTCTTGAGTTGAGAATTAAAATGGACATATTTGAACATATACCATTACAACTGTTAATGTCAAGGTGACCAATTTGATTTAAAAAAACGTCTGAGTTGCTTCTATACCTATTTATCTTTATCATATTAGCACCAAACTTGGATAGCATGTTGCCCTTGGAGACTCGAAGAAGACTGTTGACTTAGGGGTAAAATGTCAGGATCATCCATTAATGCCAAAGTAACCCCTATAGCATCACAGTAGTAAAAAAGATGCATTTTACATTTTTGAAAGAGTAGAAGAAGAATAAGGCTTCAGATTCATTGCAGCTTTGTAATTATTATCCTGATTCTTCAGTGACTTATGGAAGAATAATGGGTGGAATCATAACACACACACATAATTCACTAATACATGGATTGCTTTTGAGTTTCAATACTTAGTCAGACCTATTCAATTATTCATTTATCCTCAACTTGCATATAATGCACCTTTCAAAGTTTATCCATCAATCATATGACATCATAATCACCTACGTGACGTGTAAGATGAGTTTGACGCTTAATAGTACAACACGTACGAATTGTATGTGTACCATTTATTAAGTACAACTGTTTTTAAAATAACACAAGCTTTTATCGTAGCACTATAATGTTCAAGCAGCTACAGCCAGCCTCTGCAGTGGTCTTGAGGAATTTCAATTTGCAGGCCAAGAGAAGCATAGTTTAGAAAATTTACCACTAGAGTGCCTGACTCGATAAGTCAGCAGGTCATTCTATTGGTAAATTGTGAAAAATAGTCTTCTCTTCATCTGAAAATGGACATTCACTAAGCAAAAATGTGAATTACTGTGACAAATCTTGACCATTAAAGAGTTGAGTCTGGCTCTGAATAATGCGAGTTGACCATTCTGGTAAGTCTTATTAAACCTTTAATGACAAAATTTCTTCGAAAAATGTAAATATTTATTTATTGAATGTCCATTTGCAGGCCAAACGAAGACTATTTTTGAAAATCTACCACTAATGACTGGCTCGGTTGCTGAGGCAGTCATTTCAGTGGTGAAATTTCAAAAATAGTCCTCCTGGCCTGCAAATGGACATTACTCAAAACCACTACAGAGGCCGGTTTCGTCACGAAAAGTTTAATGGTTTTAATTGCTTCGCAGTGTCTAATATTATCTACTCTGTTTCTGGAACTAAATACACTGGTGCCATTCATTATTCTGTGAAAATATGTAAGTTTTAACATTCTTTATCCATATATCATATATATATAAATATATTGGTGCTAAGTTTTTGTTAATACAATCTTTATAACTTCACCATTCCTCACTATTATTATGACATAATTAATTAATTAATATAAATATTTTTATTATAATTGTTTTATTTCAGCATCGGTCAATGCATAATTTTTGTCATTTTATGAATAATGTATTTCATTTGTTGAATTTTGTATCCATTTGTTATAAATATTATCTATAATTATGAATACTTTTGTATATGTGAGTCTTGCGACTGAACAGATAGGGGTAGACGTTGACAAATTTCATACATGTCTAAGTAATATGATTATTGGCACAAAATTCCTTCAATAAGACTCGATAAGACAGCAGATAATACACTTTGATCCTGGCTCCGTGGTGTCACTGTATCTAATAGTAATGATCAGAATTCCTCGGGCAAAGGCCAGAAAAGAACATTAAAACTAGAGGCCCATGGGCCTTAACGCTCACCTGGACCATTAGCATTTGATCTAAAGCAATTGAATAGACATAATACTTTAAATTCAGCAGTAAAAAGGCATAAAATCCAAAATTGGAATTCAGTAGAAATGATATTTAGTGGGAAATCAATGATGGACGCTAACCACAGATTGAACCTTAGATGTTGATTGGTCCATGACAACCATGTTTTATCAAGGAACAAGTTCTCTTGAACAACTTTAATCACCCTTAGGTAATGATGAAATTAAATGTAATGAGTTTCAGGCTGCTCCGTACAGCGGTTCCTGATCTTGAGAGGTCAGTTTCGAGAACAAGACAGTCACTGGAATAAGCGGTTAATGAGTAGGATTGTAAATGATTTCCCGCCATTTTTTTGAAAATCCAAGATGGCTACCAAAAAAGAATGAAGCATTCAAAATGCTGTATACCACTTCTGAAGCATACCAGCCCAGGGTCCTTCCAGCTGAGTTTGGTTTAAATTGGGCAAGCGGTTAATGAGGAGTAGCCTTTTAACTGATTTCCCAAAATTTTCAGAAAATCCAAGAAGGCCACTGGAAAACTTGACCAATCAAAATTCTGTATCAATGTTCTGAAACCTACCACCCAAGTGGGGTTGAAATTGCCCAAGCAGTTAATGAGCAGTAGCATTTTAAACGATTTCCAATTTTTCAGAAAATTCAAGATTGTTGCTGAAAAAAATTGACCAGTCAAACTGTTCTAAGCAAATTCTGAAGCATACCACTCTAGGGTCCTACCAGCTGAGTTTGCTTGAAATTGGCCAAGTGGTTAATGAGAAGTAGCCTTTTAAATGATTTCACAAAATATTCGGAAAATCCAAGATGGCCACCAGAAAAATTAACCAATCAAAATTTGATATACACCTTCTGAAACGTAGGTGAGGAGTATCATTTTAAACCATTTCCCAACATTTTTCGGAAAATTCAAGATGTCAACTGAAGAAATTGACCAATCAAAATTCTGTATATAAGTTCTGTAACATAGCACTCTAGGGGCCTTCAAGCCAAGATTGCTTGAAATGGGTCACACAGTTAATGAGGCTAACTGATTTCCAGAAACTTTGGGAAAATCCAAGATGGGCGCTAGAAAAATGGACCAATCAAAATTCTGAATAGAAGTTCTGGAGCCTACCATCATCAGATCCTTCCAGGAAAATTTGGTTGAAATCAGTCAAAGTGTTGAAGCCTATCAGCATAGAATTAGTCCACCCAAGTTTTGAAATCCGGCCATTTATATTGGAGTAGCGTTTTAAATGATTTTCGGAAAATCCAAGATGTCCACCAGAAAAATTGACCAATCAAAATTCTGAATAGAAGTTTTGGAGCCTACCACCTTAGGATCCTTCCAGCAAAATTTGGTTGAAATCGGTCAAAGCATAGAGGAGTAGATGCGATTTGATGGACGGACATACGACGGCCGGCCACCATGGCATAAGCTCAGTTGAAATTTCGGCCAGGTGAGCTAATAATTTGATTCTTGTGCCCCTTGTCTGCATAGCAATATTATATTCGCTTATCACCAGTGTCCACTACAAAACTAACTCTCAATGTACTTGATGGTTGTAGTTTTGACTCTGATCTTGTTAGTTTGTTTGTTCCATCACATTTTTCGGATTATGTCTTACAAAGCTGCCTATATCGCAACCCTTGTTCACCTCACACGCTCTCAGTCTCTTGACCGTGAGACCACTCAGGGATAACATTAGGACAGAAGACAGGACTGAGTCTCATCTGAGCAGCTTTCTCATACCACATGTTTAGCCCTTTAATGGTCAAGATTTATCAAGAAAATTTAGATTTTTACTTTGTCAATGTCTATTTACAGGCCAGGAGAAGATAATTTTTGAAAATATATCACTGGAATGACTGGCTCGATTATCGAGCCAGTCATTCTAATGGTAAATTCTCAAAAAGGTCTCTTGGTCTGCAAATGGGCACTCCTAAAGACCAGTGCAGAGGCTAGTTTGACCTTTAAATGGTTAAGATGTCTTTCTGTGTTTTTGTTAGTTACTTTAAGTTTATACATATGTGTGTATATAATAGCTATTAGCTCACCTGGGCCGAAGGGCCAAGTGAGCTTATGCCATGGTGTCCATCCGTCATCCATCTGTTCATCAAATCGCATCTCATTTATGCTTTGACCGATTTCAACCAAATTTGGCTGAAGGGATCATATTGTGGTAGGCTCCAGAACTTTATTCAGAATTTTGATTGATAAATTTTTCTGGCTGCCATCTTGTATTTTCCGAAAATTTTCTGGAAATCATTTAAAATGCTGCTCCTCCGATATAAATGGGCCGAATTCAACGAAACTTAGGCGGACTACTTGTACACTTATACCAATAATTCTGATTGGTCAATAGTTCCGGCAGCTATCTTGGGTTTTCTGAAAATTAATGTAAATCAGTTAAAACCTACTCCTCATTAACCACTTGGCCAATTTCAAGCAAACTCGGTTGGGAGGACCCTAGAGTGGTATTGTGTTCTCCAAAATGACATCTCAGGAATTGCTGTACAGATCAGGCTGAAACTCAGATTTAATTTCATCGATAACTAAGGGGGATTCAGGTTTGTTCATGAGAATGTGATCGTTGATAAACCATGTTGGCCATATTGAATTTTTTTATTGGATGAATGGAACCTAAGATTCAATCTGATTTTCCACTAAATATCGATTGTACTGAATTCCCAATTTTATATTTTACGTCTTGTTACTGCTGAATTAAAAATATTATGTCTTCAAATGCTAATGGTTCAAATGGTAATGGTCCACGTGAGCATTAATGCCCTTGGGCCTCTGATATAGCCCGGCTATTGTGATATTGTACAGAGGTTATTTACCATATTTATTCATGATTTGTTTTCAGGCTTATTAATCAAAAATATTTATGTTAAAATTAATAATAATCTTAGTTATAATTATTATTAATGTATGCTTTTGTGTCTACAAATGCTACGGACAAGAAGATTTTGTGTTACTGCCATAGTTGAGCAAATATCTCTTCATACATGCCATAGCATTACATTATGTGTCATATGGGATAAATGTCACTAATAGGTTTCCATTTAGCTTTCATACATGCACATCATTCTGCTGATTATTTTGAAAATAGTTTGACAACAGGTCTGTTTATTTGGGTTCTAGCTTACCCAGGCATACTTATGCTATTGCAATTTATTTATATATCATCTGTCAACAATTGAGGCACTGATATTTGTTCAATGGATTAATACTAAATTTGGCAGATGTTTTCCTATAGTCAATATCTATATGAGCTATGAATATAAAGGGACCACGCCTTAAAAAATCAAAGTTCATACTCCCTCCCATAGTTACCTTTTAAATCATTTATAGCTCATTTGACTGTGCATCAAATAATATAGCAAAACACTTAACCGACCAATCTATTGGCTATAGTCACAGATAATCTTTGCTTTCTGGTAATCAATACGCTTTTGAATTACCTCCCTTTATTTCCAATAGCCATAATGATTTTTGAAGCATTGCATTCTTTGAAGTATTTTTGAAAATACCAATTATGTTTTTGAAAAGTAACCCAGGTTCTCCACTATTGTTATTGCAAAATTTTGGTAGCACTTGCGGTTGACTATAGAATTCAGCTGATATATTTATTCATTGAAGAACAATGGGACTACATGGTAAATAGTCATCTTATCTTACACTTGGACATAATAATATGTGATAGAGTACAATAAAGCCACATAATGGACCTTTACAGTTTTAGCTATACCCCACCCATCTCTAGCTAACCTCCACCCACACCTCGTCCATGTTGGGATCGATTGATCTCTGAACTTCCTGACTATCAATTTCCAGAAAATTATAAAGGTAAGCAGTTGAATATTTTGAAACTAAGCGCCCAGTCGAATTAGTTTCAAAATATTCAACAGTATGTTTACTAAATAGTAAAAACATGCAATTTGTACAACACTTAGTCCGTCTCGAATTATGCGTTCTTGATGAACTTATCTATGTCATTCATGATGTCATAATGAAGGTCATTGATTATGATGTCATTCTACAAGTCACGTAGTTGATTATGACATCATATGATGGATTAATAAACTGGAAAGGTGCATTCTACCCATAACTAAGAAGTAATACTATGATTTATGCTAGTCCCTCGGGTATAATCACACCATCCACTGAGGGATTCTTTAGCCAAATCGTATGCACCAGGTGAAGATACTTAGTTGCTTGTAGGTGCAGCTTGTAGCTAAGGAAAGGAAGATATCTGCCTGGAGTGTTGGTGACACTGTGTTCTTGCCTTGATGGAAGGTGTGCACTCTCCATCTTATATGAACTTGGATTATAGGGGTCAAATTAACCCCTTAAACATTATAGACCAGAAACAACACAATCTTTAGTGAATATTCTTGTGAATATTTCGAAACTAATTTGACTGCCTCTGGCAGAAACCAGTTCCAGTCATATTAGTTTCAAAATTTCAAACAGCTTCCATGTATATCTGTTGAAATTGAGACACTGGAATGCTCAAAGGTTAAAGGTCAATAGGACTGGTCATACGGAAATGAATTAATACATAAGATATGCATACACCGGCAACACAAGGCAAGAGTATTGGAGATATGTCTAACTAGTACTAAATCAGTCTCTCGTTGCTACAATCCACCAGACAATATTTTCAATGAGTAAAAACTCCTGACTTGCTGAATATTTTGAAAATAATTTGACTGAAAGTTGTTGGTGGCTTAGCCACCAACTACTTTCAATCAAATTGTTTTCAAAATATTTAGCAGGTCCAGAGATATAACGCTTGCAATACGTTGTCTGCAAAACCTCAGCATTCAGACAGTTAATGAGCAGTTCTGCTGCTTCATAAGCATAACTTTTAACCCCTTCATGTTCATGGTCAAGCTGGCCATATCAGGCCTTTGCAGTGCTCACGGGAAATGTACATGTTACATGCCAAGTGAAAGCTTTTTTGAAATTTTACCACTGGAATAACTGGCTCGAAATCTGAGCCAGTAATTCCGGTGGTAAAATTTCAAAAATAGACTTCTTGGCCTGTAAATGAACCTTTTTATGGGAAAAAAAGTTTGTGTTGAATTTGACCATTAAAGTGTTAGCACAGACCTGAATGTATGTTTAATGGTTCATAATATACATTACTGATACAAGCTATGCTAACATCCTTTAACAAGGAATAAATTTAAAACTTGCGGTATATTATATAAACTTTATTAGTTTCTTGCTAAAAACATACACACGATTATACAAAGTTAATTTTGGTCTTGTGGTCTTAATGACATCCCTTCTAAAATCATATTAATATTAAGAGTGCATACCCTAGCATAGATTTCACAAGGATTTTCACTGGAAATATTCTGTGAAAAAAACACCTGAGTATTCAAGTCTTTCCAAGTTTGGATTCCACGTAACCACAGTGTGACTGTCATGTGCAACACCTTGCTGAATTTCCTAGGAATTACCTCAAATGTCTCATGTTTGGCTTGAACGCCTTGATGTTTGGCTTGAACGCCTTGAGGTTTGTCTTGAATGCTTTGATGTTTGGCTTGAACGCCTTGATGTTTGGCTTGAACGCCTTGAGGTTTGTCTTGAATGCTTTGATGTTTGGCTTGAACGCCTTGATGTTTGGCTTGAACGCCTTGATGTTTGGCTTGAACGCCTTGATGTTTGGCTTGAATGCTTTGAGGTTTGGCTTGAACGCTTTGAGGTTTGGATTGAACACTTTGAGGTTTGGATTGAACGCTTTGAGGTTTGGATTGAACGCCTTGATGTTTGGCTTGAACGCCTTGAGGTTTGTCTTGAATGCTTTGAGGTTTGGCTTGAACGCTTTGAGGTTTGGCTTGAATGCTTTGAGGTTTGGATTGAATGCTTTGAGGTTTGGATTGAACACTTTGAGGTTTGGATTGAACGCTTTGAGGTTTGGATTGAACGCCTTGATGTTTGGCTTGAACGCCTTGAGGTTTGTCTTGAATGCTTTGAGGTTTGGCTTGAACGCTTTGAGGTTTGGCTTGAATGCTTTGAGGTTTGGATTGAATGCTTTGAGGTTTGGATTGAATGCTTTGACGTATGGATTGAATGCTTTGACGTATGGATTGAATGCTTTGAGGTTTGGATTGAACACTGAGGTTTGGATTGAACGCTTTGAGGTTTGGATTGAATGCTTTGAGGTTTGGATTGAATGCTTTGAGGTATGGATTGAATGCTTTGAGGTATGGATTGAATGCCTTGAGGTTTGGCTTGAATGCTTTGAGGTTTGGATTGAATGCTTTGAGGTTTGGATTGAATGCTTTGACGTATGGATTGAATGCTTTGACGTATGGATTGAATGCTTTGAGGTTTGGATTGAATGCTTTGAGGTTTGGCTTGAACGCTTTGAGGTTTGGATTGAATGCTTTGAGGTATGGATTGAATGCTTTGAGGTTTGGATTGAATGCTTTGAGGTTTGGATTGAATGCTTTGAGGTTTGGCTTGAATGCCTTGAGGTTTGGATTGAATGCTTTGAGGTTTGGATTGAATGCTTTGAGGTTTGGATTGAATGCTTTGAGGGTTGGATTGAATGCTTTGAGGTTTGGATTGAATGCCTTGAGGTTTGACTTGAATGCCTTGAGGTTTGACTTGAATGCCTTGAGGTTTGGCTTGAATGCTTTGAGGTTTGGCTTGAATGCTTTGAGGTATGGATTGAATGCTTTGAGGTTTGGATTGAATGCTTTGAGGTTTGGATTGAATGCTTTGAGGTATGGATTGAATGCTTTGACGTATGGATTGAATGCTTTGACGTTTGGCTTGAATGCTTTGAGGTTTGGCTTGAATGCTTTGAGGTTTGGCTTGAATGCTTTGAGGTATGGATTGAATGCTTTGACATATGGATTGAATGCTTTGACGTATGGATTGAATGCTTTGAGGTTTGGATTGAATGCTTTGAGGTTTGTCTTGAATGCTTTGAGGGTTGGATTGAACGCTTTGAGGTTTGGATTGAACGCTTTGAGGGTTGGATTGAACGCTTTGAGGTTTGGATTGAATGCTTTGAGGTTTGGATTGAATGCTTTGAGGTATGGATTGAATGCTTTGAGGTATGGATTGAATGCTTTGACGTATGGATTGAATGCTTTGAGGTATGGATTGAATGCCTTGAGGTTTGGATTAAATGCCTTGAGGTTTGTCTTGAATGCTTTGAGGTTTGTCTTGAATGCTTTGAGGGTTGGATTGAATGCTTTGACGTATGGATTGAATGCTTTGACGTATGGATTGAATGCTTTGACGTATGGATTGAATGCTTTGAGGTTTGGATTGAATGCTTTGACGTATGGATTGAATGCTTTGAGGTATGGATTGAATGCTTTGAGGTTTGGCTTGAATGCTTTGAGGGTTGGATTGAATGCTTTGAGGTTTGGCTTGAATGCCTTGAGGTTTGGATTGAATGCTTTGAGGTATGGATTGAATGCTTTGACGTATGGATTGAATGCTTTGAGGTTTGGCTTGAATGCTTTGAGGTTTGGCTTGAATGCCTTGAGGTTTGGATTGAATGCTTTGAGGTTTGGATTGAATGCTTTGACGTATGGATTGAATGCTTTGAGGTATGGATTGAATGCTTTGACGTATGGATTGAATGCTTTGAGGTATGGATTGAATGCTTTGACGTATGGATTGAATGCTTTGAGGTATGGATTGAATGCTTTGAGGTTTGGATTGAATGCTTTGAGGTATGGATTGAATGCTTTGAGGTTTGGCTTGAATGCTTTGAGGTATGGATTGAATGCTTTGAGGTTTGGCTTGAATGCTTTGAGGTTTGGATTGAATGCTTTGAGGTTTGGATTGAATGCTTTGACGTATGGATTGAATGCTTTGAGGTTTGGATTGAATGCTTTGAGGTTTGGATTGAATGCTTTGAGGTATGGATTGAATGCTTTGACGTATGGATTGAATGCTTTGAGGTATGGATTGAATGCTTTGACGTATGGATTGAATGCTTTGAGGTTTGGATTGAATGCCTTGAGGTTTGGATTAAATGCCTTGAGGTTTGGCTTGAATGCCTTGAGGTTTGGATTAAATGCCTTGAGGTTTGTCTTGAATGCCTTGAGGTTTGGATTAAATGCCTTGAGGTTTGTCTTGAATGCTTTGAGGTTTGTCTTGAATGCTTTGAGGGTTGGATTGAATGCTTTGACGTATGGATTGAATGCTTTGACGTATGGATTGAATGCTTTGACGTATGGATTGAATGCTTTGAGGTTTGGATTGAATGCTTTGACGTATGGATTGAATGCTTTGAGGTATGGATTGAATGATTTGAGGTTTGGCTTGAATGCTTTGAGGTTTGGCTTGAATGCCTTGAGGTTTGGATTGAATGCTTTGAGGTTTGGATTGAATGCTTTGACGTATGGATTGAATGCTTTGAGGTTTGGCTTGAATGCTTTGAGGTATGGATTGAATGCTTTGAGGTTTGGATTGAATGCTTTGAGGTTTGGATTGAATGCTTTGACGTATGGATTGAATGCTTTGAGGTTTGGCTTGAATGCTTTGAGGTTTGGATTGAATGCTTTGAGGTATGGATTGAATGCTTTGACGTATGGATTGAATGCTTTGACGTATGGATTGAATGCTTTGAGGTATGGATTGAATGCTTTGAGGTTTGGATTGAATGCTTTGAGGTATGGATTGAATGCTTTGAGGTTTGGATTGAATGCTTTGAGGTTTGGATTGAATGCTTTGAGGTTTGGATTGAATGCTTTGACGTATGGATTGAATGCTTTGAGGTTTGGATTGAATGCTTTGAGGTTTGGATTAAATGCTTGAGGTTTGTCTTGAATGCTTTGAGGTTTGTCTTGAATGCTTTGAGGGTTGGATTGAATGCTTTGACGTATGGATTGAATGCTTTGACGTATGGATTGAATGCTTTGACGTATGGATTGAATGCTTTGAGGTTTGGATTGAATGCTTTGAGGTATGGATTGAATGCTTTGACGTATGGATTGAATGCTTTGAGGTATGGATTGAATGCCTTGAGGTTTGGATTAAATGCCTTGAGGTTTGTCTTGAATGCTTTGAGGTTTGTCTTGAATGCTTTGAGGGTTGGATTGAATGCTTTGACGTATGGATTGAATGCTTTGACGTATGGATTGAATGCTTTGACGTATGGATTGAATGCTTTGAGGTTTGGATTGAATGCTTTGACGTATGGATTGAATGCTTTGAGGTATGGATTGAATGCTTTGAGGTTTGGCTTGAATGCTTTGAGGGTTGGATTGAATGCTTTGAGGTTTGGCTTGAATGCTTTGAGGTTTGGATTGAATGCTTTGAGGTATGGATTGAATGCTTTGACGTATGGATTGAATGCTTTGAGGTTTGGCTTGAATGCTTTGAGGTTTGGCTTGAATGCTTTGAGGTTTGGATTGAATGCTTTGAGGTTTGGATTGAATGCTTTGACGTATGGATTGAATGCTTTGAGGTATGGATTGAATGCTTTGACGTATGGATTGAATGCTTTGAGGTATGGATTGAATGCTTTGACGTATGGATTGAATGCTTTGAGGTATGGATTGAATGCTTTGAGGTTTGGATTGAATGCTTTGAGGTATGGATTGAATGCTTTGAGGTTTGGCTTGAATGCTTTGAGGTATGGATTGAATGCTTTGAGGTTTGGCTTGAATGCTTTGAGGTTTGGATTGAATGCTTTGAGGTTTGGATTGAATGCTTTGACGTATGGATTGAATGCTTTGAGGTTTGGATTGAATGCTTTGAGGTTTGGATTGAATGCTTTGAGGTATGGATTGAATGCTTTGACGTATGGATTGAATGCTTTGAGGTATGGATTGAATGCTTTGACGTATGGATTGAATGCTTTGAGGTTTGGATTGAATGCCTTGAGGTTTGGATTAAATGCCTTGAGGTTTGGCTTGAATGCCTTGAGGTTTGGATTAAATGCCTTGAGGTTTGTCTTGAATGCCTTGAGGTTTGGATTAAATGCCTTGAGGTTTGTCTTGAATGCTTTGAGGTTTGTCTTGAATGCTTTGAGGGTTGGATTGAATGCTTTGACGTATGGATTGAATGCTTTGACGTATGGATTGAATGCTTTGACGTATGGATTGAATGCTTTGAGGTTTGGATTGAATGCTTTGACGTATGGATTGAATGCTTTGAGGTATGGATTGAATGATTTGAGGTTTGGCTTGAATGCTTTGAGGTTTGGCTTGAATGCCTTGAGGTTTGGATTGAATGCTTTGAGGTTTGGATTGAATGCTTTGACGTATGGATTGAATGCTTTGAGGTTTGGCTTGAATGCTTTGAGGTATGGATTGAATGCTTTGAGGTTTGGATTGAATGCTTTGAGGTTTGGATTGAATGCTTTGACGTATGGATTGAATGCTTTGAGGTTTGGCTTGAATGCTTTGAGGTTTGGATTGAATGCTTTGAGGTATGGATTGAATGCTTTGACGTATGGATTGAATGCTTTAAGGTATGGATTGAATGCTTTGAGGTTTGGATTGAATGCTTTGAGGTTTGGATTGAATGCTTTGAGGTATGGATTGAATGCTTTGATGGATTGATGCTTTGAGGTGAATGCTGAGGTTGAATGCTTTGAGGTTTGGATTGAATGCTTTGAGGTATGGATTGAATGCTTTGACGTATGGATTGAATGCTTTGAGGTATGGATTGAATGCTTTGAGGTTTGGCTTGAATGCTTTGAGGTATGGATTGAACGCTTTGACGTATGGATTGAATGCTTTGACGTATGGATTGAATGCTTTGAGGTTTGGATTGAATGCTTTGAGGTTTGTCTTGAATGCTTTGAGGGTTGGATTGAACGCTTTGAGGTTTGGATTGAACGCTTTGAGGGTTGGATTGAACGCTTTGAGGTTTGGATTGAATGCTTTGAGGTTTGGATTGAATGCTTTGAGGTATGGATTGAATGCTTTGAGGTTTGGATTGAATGCTTTGACGTATGGATTGAATGCTTTGAGGTATGGATTGAATGCCTTGAGGTTTGGATTAAATGCCTTGAGGTTTGTCTTGAATGCTTTGAGGTTTGTCTTGAATGCTTTGAGGGTTGGATTGAATGCTTTGACGTATGGATTGAATGCTTTGACGTATGGATTGAATGCTTTGACGTATGGATTGAATGCTTTGAGGTTTGGATTGAATGCTTTGACGTATGGATTGAATGCTTTGAGGTATGGATTGAATGCTTTGAGGTTTGGCTTGAATGCTTTGAGGGTTGGATTGAATGCTTTGAGGTTTGGCTTGAATGCCTTGAGGTTTGGATTGAATGCTTTGAGGTATGGATTGAATGCTTTGACGTATGGATTGAATGCTTTGAGGTTTGGCTTGAATGCTTTGAGGTTTGGCTTGAATGCCTTGAGGTTTGGATTGAATGCTTTGAGGTTTGGATTGAATGCTTTGACGTATGGATTGAATGCTTTGAGGTTTGGATTGAATGCTTTGACGTATGGATTGAATGCTTTGAGGTATGGATTGAATGCTTTGACGTATGGATTGAATGCTTTGAGGTATGGATTGAATGCTTTGAGGTTTGGATTGAATGCTTTGAGGTATGGATTGAATGCTTTGAGGTTTGGCTTGAATGCTTTGAGGTATGGATTGAATGCTTTGAGGTTTGGCTTGAATGCTTTGAGGTTTGGATTGAATGCTTTGAGCTTTGGATTGAATGCTTTGACGTATGGATTGAATGCTTTGAGGTTTGGATTGAATGCTTTGAGGTTTGGCTTGAATGCTTTGAGGTATGGATTGAATGCTTTGACGTATGGATTGAATGCTTTGACGTATGGATTGAATGCTTTGAGGTTTGGATTGAATGCTTTGAGGTTTGTCTTGAATGCTTTGAGGGTTGGATTGAACGCTTTGAGGTTTGGATTGAACGCTTTGAGGGTTGGATTGAACGCTTTGAGGTTTGGATTGAATGCTTTGAGGTTTGGATTGAATGCTTTGAGGTATGGATTGAATGCTTTGAGGTATGGATTGAATGCTTTGACGTATGGATTGAATGCTTTGAGGTATGGATTGAATGCCTTGAGGTTTGGATTAAATGCCTTGAGGTTTGTCTTGAATGCTTTGAGGTTTGTCTTGAATGCTTTGAGGGTTGGATTGAATGCTTTGACGTATGGATTGAATGCTTTGACGTATGGATTGAATGCTTTGACGTATGGATTGAATGCTTTGAGGTTTGGATTGAATGCTTTGACGTATGGATTGAATGCTTTGAGGTATGGATTGAATGCTTTGAGGTTTGGCTTGAATGCTTTGAGGGTTGGATTGAATGCTTTGAGGTTTGGCTTGAATGCCTTGAGGTTTGGATTGAATGCTTTGAGGTATGGATTGAATGCTTTGACGTATGGATTGAATGCTTTGAGGTTTGGCTTGAATGCTTTGAGGTTTGGCTTGAATGCCTTGAGGTTTGGATTGAATGCTTTGAGGTTTGGATTGAATGCTTTGACGTATGGATTGAATGCTTTGAGGTATGGATTGAATGCTTTGACGTATGGATTGAATGCTTTGAGGTATGGATTGAATGCTTTGACGTATGGATTGAATGCTTTGAGGTATGGATTGAATGCTTTGAGGTTTGGATTGAATGCTTTGAGGTATGGATTGAATGCTTTGAGGTTTGGCTTGAATGCTTTGAGGTATGGATTGAATGCTTTGAGGTTTGGCTTGAATGCTTTGAGGTTTGGATTGAATGCTTTGAGCTTTGGATTGAATGCTTTGACGTATGGATTGAATGCTTTGAGGTTTGGATTGAATGCTTTGAGGTTTGGATTGAATGCTTTGAGGTATGGATTGAATGCTTTGACGTATGGATTGAATGCTTTGAGGTATGGATTGAATGCTTTGACGTATGGATTGAATGCTTTGAGGTTTGGATTGAATGCCTTGAGGTTTGGATTAAATGCCTTGAGGTTTGGCTTGAATGCCTTGAGGTTTGGATTAAATGCCTTGAGGTTTGTCTTGAATGCCTTGAGGTTTGGATTAAATGCCTTGAGGTTTGTCTTGAATGCTTTGAGGTTTGTCTTGAATGCTTTGAGGGTTGGATTGAATGCTTTGACGTATGGATTGAATGCTTTGACGTATGGATTGAATGCTTTGACGTATGGATTGAATGCTTTGAGGTTTGGATTGAATGCTTTGACGTATGGATTGAATGCTTTGAGGTATGGATTGAATGATTTGAGGTTTGGCTTGAATGCTTTGAGGTTTGGCTTGAATGCCTTGAGGTTTGGATTGAATGCTTTGAGGTTTGGATTGAATGCTTTGACGTATGGATTGAATGCTTTGAGGTTTGGCTTGAATGCTTTGAGGTATGGATTGAATGCTTTGAGGTTTGGATTGAATGCTTTGAGGTTCGGATTGAATGCTTTGACGTATGGATTGAATGCTTTGAGGTTTGGCTTGAATGCTTTGAGGTTTGGATTGAATGCTTTGAGGTATGGATTGAATGCTTTGACGTATGGATTGAATGCTTTAAGGTATGGATTGAATGCTTTGAGGTATGGATTGAATGCTTTGAGGTTTGGATTGAATGCTTTGAGGTATGGATTGAATGCTTTGACGTATGGATTGAATGCTTTGACATATGGATTGAATGCTTTGAGGTTTGGCTTGAATGCTTTGAGGTTTGGATTGAATGCTTTGAGGTATGGATTGAATGCTTTGACGTATGGATTGAATGCTTTGAGGTATGGATTGAATGCTTTGAGGTTTGGCTTGAATGCTTTGAGGTATGGATTGAATGCTTTGAGGTTTGGATTGAATGCTTTGAGGTATGGATTGAATGCTTTGACGTATGGATTGAATGCTTTGAGGTTTGGATTGAATGCTTTGAGGTTTGGATTGAATGCTTTGACGTATGGATTGAATGCTTTGAGGTATGGATTGAATGCTTTGACGTATGGATTGAATGCTTTGAGGTATGGATTGAATGCTTTGACGTATGGATTGAATGCTTTGAGGTATGGATTGAATGCTTTGAGGTTTGGATTGAATGCTTTGAGGTTTGGATTGAATGCTTTGAGGTATGGATTGAATGCTTTGAGGTTTGGCTTGAATGCTTTGAGGTTTGGATTGAATGCTTTGAGCTTTGGATTGAATGCTTTGACGTATGGATTGAATGCTTTGAGGTTTGGATTGAATGCTTTGAGGTTTGGATTGAATGCTTTGAGGTATGGATTGAATGCTTTGACGTATGGATTGAATGCTTTGAGGTATGGATTGAATGCTTTGACGTATGGATTGAATGCTTTGAGGTTTGGATTGAATGCCTTGAGGTTTGGATTAAATGCCTTGAGGTTTGGCTTGAATGCCTTGAGGTTTGGATTAAATGCCTTGAGGTTTGTCTTGAATGCCTTGAGGTTTGGATTAAATGCCTTGAGGTTTGTCTTGAATGCTTTGAGGTTTGTCTTGAATGCTTTGAGGGTTGGATTGAATGCTTTGACGTATGGATTGAATGCTTTGACGTATGGATTGAATGCTTTGAGGTTTGGATTGAATGCTTTGACGTATGGATTGAATGCTTTGAGGTATGGATTGAATGATTTGAGGTTTGGCTTGAATGCTTTGAGGTTTGGCTTGAATGCCTTGAGGTTTGGATTGAATGCTTTGAGGTTTGGATTGAATGCTTTGAGGTATGGATTGAATGCTTTGAGGTTTGGCTTGAATGCTTTGAGGTATGGATTGAATGCTTTGAGGTTTGGATTGAATGCTTTGAGGTTCGGATTGAATGCTTTGACGTATGGATTGAATGCTTTGAGGTTTGGCTTGAATGCTTTGAGGTTTGGATTGAATGCTTTGAGGTATGGATTGAATGCTTTGACGTATGGATTGAATGCTTTAAGGTATGGATTGAATGCTTTGAGGTATGGATTGAATGCTTTGAGGTTTGGATTGAATGCTTTGAGGTATGGATTGAATGCTTTGACGTATGGATTGAATGCTTTGACATATGGATTGAATGCTTTGAGGTTTGGCTTGAATGCTTTGAGGTTTGGATTGAATGCTTTGAGGTATGGATTGAATGCTTTGACGTATGGATTGAATGCTTTGAGGTATGGATTGAATGCTTTGAGGTTTGGCTTGAATGCTTTGAGGTATGGATTGAATGCTTTGAGGTTTGGATTGAATGCTTTGAGGTATGGATTGAATGCTTTGACGTATGGATTGAATGCTTTGAGGTTTGGATTGAATGCTTTGAGGTTTGGATTGAACGCTTTGAGGTTTGGATTGAATGCTTTGAGGGTTGGATTGAACGCTTTGAGGTTTGGATTGAATGCTTTGAGGTTTGGATTGAATGCTTTGAGGTATGGATTGAATGCTTTGAGGTTTGGATTGAATGCTTTGAGGTTTGGATTGAATGCTTTGAGGTTTGGATTGAATGCTTTGAGGTTTGGATTGAATGCTTTGAGGTTTGGATTGAATGCTTTGAGGTTTGGATTGAATGCTTTGAGGTTTGGATTGAATGCTTTGAGGTATGGATTGAATGCTTTGACGTATGGATTGAATGCTTTGAGGTTTGGATTGAATGCTTTGAGGTTTGGATTGAATGCTTTGAGGTATGGATTGAATGCTTTGACGTATGGATTGAATGCTTTGAGGTTTGGATTGAATGCTTTGAGGTTTGGATTGAATGCTTTGAGGTATGGATTGAATGCTTTGACGTATGGATTGAATGCTTTGAGGTTTGGATTGAATGCCTTGAGGTTTGGATTAAATGCCTTGAGGTTTGGCTTGAATGCCTTGAGGTTTGGATTAAATGCCTTGAGGTTTGTCTTGAATGCCTTGAGGTTTGGATTAAATGCCTTGAGGTTTGTCTTGAATGCTTTGAGGTTTGTCTTGAATGCTTTGAGGGTTGGATTGAATGCTTTGACGTATGGATTGAATGCTTTGACGTATGGATTGAATGCTTTGACGTATGGATTGAATGCTTTGAGGTTTGGATTGAATGCTTTGACGTATGGATTGAATGCTTTGAGGTATGGATTGAATGATTTGAGGTTTGGCTTGAATGCTTTGAGGTTTGGCTTGAATGCCTTGAGGTTTGGATTGAATGCTTTGAGGTTTGGATTGAATGCTTTGACGTATGGATTGAATGCTTTGAGGTTTGGCTTGAATGCTTTGAGGTATGGATTGAATGCTTTGAGGTTTGGATTGAATGCTTTGAGGTTTGGATTGAATGCTTTGACGTATGGATTGAATGCTTTGAGGTTTGGCTTGAATGCTTTGAGGTTTGGATTGAATGCTTTGAGGTATGGATTGAATGCTTTGACGTATGGATTGAATGCTTTAAGGTATGGATTGAATGCTTTGAGGTATGGATTGAATGCTTTGAGGTTTGGATTGAATGCTTTGAGGTATGGATTGAATGCTTTGACGTATGGATTGAATGCTTTGACATATGGATTGAATGCTTTGAGGTTTGGCTTGAATGCTTTGAGGTTTGGATTGAATGCTTTGAGGTATGGATTGAATGCTTTGACGTATGGATTGAATGCTTTGACGTATGGATTGAATGCTTTGAGGTTTGGCTTGAATGCTTTGAGGTATGGATTGAATGCTTTGAGGTTTGGATTGAATGCTTTGAGGTATGGATTGAATGCTTTGACGTATGGATTGAATGCTTTGAGGTTTGGATTGAATGCTTTGAGGTTTGGATTGAACGCTTTGAGGTTTGGATTGAATGCTTTGAGGGTTGGATTGAACGCTTTGAGGTTTGGATTGAATGCTTTGAGGTTTGGATTGAATGCTTTGAGGTATGGATTGAATGCTTTGAGGTTTGGATTGAATGCTTTGAGGTTTGGATTGAATGCTTTGAGGTTTGGATTGAATGCTTTGAGGTTTGGATTGAATGCTTTGACGTATGGATTGAATGCTTTGAGGTTTGGATTGAATGCTTTGAGGTTTGGATTGAATGCCTTGAGGTTTGGCTTGAATGCTTTGAGGTTTGGATTGAATGCTTTGAGGTATGGATTGAATGCTTTGACGTATGGATTGAATGCTTTGAGGTTTGGATTGAATGCTTTGAGGTTTGGATTGAATGCTTTGAGGTATGGATTGAATGCTTTGACGTATGGATTGAATGCTTTGAGGTTTGGATTGAATGCTTTGAGGTTTGGATTGAATGCTTTGAGGTATGGATTGAATGCTTTGACGTATGGATTGAATGCTTTGAGGTTTGGATTGAATGCCTTGAGGTTTGGATTAAATGCCTTGAGGTTTGGCTTGAATGCCTTGAGGTTTGGATTAAATGCCTTGAGGTTTGTCTTGAATGCCTTGAGGTTTGGATTAAATGCCTTGAGGTTTGTCTTGAATGCTTTGAGGTTTGTCTTGAATGCTTTGAGGGTTGGATTGAATGCTTTGACGTATGGATTGAATGCTTTGACGTATGGATTGAATGCTTTGACGTATGGATTGAATGCTTTGATGTATGGATTGAATGCTTTGACGTATGGATTGAATGCTTTGACGTATGGATTGAATGCTTTGAGGTATGGATTGAATGCTTTGAGGTTTGGCTTGAATGCTTTGAGGGTTGGATTGAATGCTTTGAGGTTTGGCTTGAATGCCTTGAGGTTTGGATTGAATGCCTTGAGGTTTGGATTGAATGCTTTGAGGTATGGATTGAATGCTTTGAGGTTTGGATTGAATGCTTTGAGGTTTGGATTGAATGCTTTGAGGTATGGATTGAATGCTTTGACGTTTGGATTGAATGCTTTGAGGTTTGGATTGAATGCTTTGAGGTTTGGATTGAATGCTTTGAGGTTTGGATTGAACGCTTTGAGGTATGGATTGAACGCTTTGACGTATGGATTGAATGCTTTGACGTTTGGCTTGAATGCTTTGAGGTTTGGCTTGAATGCTTTGAGGTTTGGCTTGAATGCTTTGAGGTATGGATTGAACGCTTTGACGTATGGATTGAATGCTTTGACGTATGGATTGAATGCTTTGAGGTTTGGATTGAATGCTTTGAGGTTTGTCTTGAATGCTTTGAGGGTTGGATTGAACGCTTTGAGGTTTGGATTGAACGCTTTGAGGGTTGGATTGAACGCTTTGAGGTTTGGATTGAACGCTTTGAGGTTTGGATTGAATGCTTTGAGGTATGGATTGAATGCTTTGAGGTATGGATTGAATGCTTTGACGTATGGATTGAATGCTTTGAGGTATGGATTGAATGCCTTGAGGTTTGGATTAAATGCCTTGAGGTTTGTCTTGAATGCTTTGAGGTTTGTCTTGAATGCTTTGAGGGTTGGATTGAATGCTTTGACGTATGGATTGAATGCTTTGACGTATGGATTGAATGCTTTGACATATGGATTGAATGCTTTGAGGTTTGGATTGAATGCTTTGACGTATGGATTGAATGCTTTGAGGTATGGATTGAATGCTTTGAGGTTTGGCTTGAATGCTTTGAGGGTTGGATTGAATGCTTTGAGGTTTGGCTTGAATGCCTTGAGGTTTGGATTGAATGCTTTGAGGTATGGATTGAATGCTTTGACGTATGGATTGAATGCTTTGAGGTTTGGCTTGAATGCTTTGAGGTTTGGCTTGAATGCCTTGAGGTTTGGATTGAATGCTTTGAGGTTTGGATTGAATGCTTTGACGTATGGATTGAATGCTTTGAGGTATGGATTGAATGCTTTGACGTATGGATTGAATGCTTTGAGGTATGGATTGAATGCTTTGACGTATGGATTGAATGCTTTGAGGTATGGATTGAATGCTTTGAGGTTTGGATTGAATGCTTTGAGGTATGGATTGAATGCTTTGAGGTTTGGCTTGAATGCTTTGAGGTATGGATTGAATGCTTTGAGGTTTGGCTTGAATGCTTTGAGGTTTGGATTGAATGCTTTGAGCTTTGGATTGAATGCTTTGACGTATGGATTGAATGCTTTGAGGTTTGGATTGAATGCTTTGAGGTTTGGATTGAATGCTTTGAGGTATGGATTGAATGCTTTGACGTATGGATTGAATGCTTTGAGGTATGGATTGAATGCTTTGACGTATGGATTGAATGCTTTGAGGTTTGGATTGAATGCCTTGAGGTTTGGATTAAATGCCTTGAGGTTTGGCTTGAATGCCTTGAGGTTTGGATTAAATGCCTTGAGGTTTGTCTTGAATGCCTTGAGGTTTGGATTAAATGCCTTGAGGTTTGTCTTGAATGCTTTGAGGTTTGTCTTGAATGCTTTGAGGGTTGGATTGAATGCTTTGACGTATGGATTGAATGCTTTGACGTATGGATTGAATGCTTTGACGTATGGATTGAATGCTTTGAGGTTTGGATTGAATGCTTTGACGTATGGATTGAATGCTTTGAGGTATGGATTGAATGATTTGAGGTTTGGCTTGAATGCTTTGAGGTTTGGCTTGAATGCCTTGAGGTTTGGATTGAATGCTTTGAGGTTTGGATTGAATGCTTTGACGTATGGATTGAATGCTTTGAGGTTTGGCTTGAATGCTTTGAGGTATGGATTGAATGCTTTGAGGTTTGGATTGAATGCTTTGAGGTTCGGATTGAATGCTTTGACGTATGGATTGAATGCTTTGAGGTTTGGCTTGAATGCTTTGAGGTTTGGATTGAATGCTTTGAGGTATGGATTGAATGCTTTGACGTATGGATTGAATGCTTTAAGGTATGGATTGAATGCTTTGAGGTATGGATTGAATGCTTTGAGGTTTGGATTGAATGCTTTGAGGTATGGATTGAATGCTTTGACGTATGGATTGAATGCTTTGACATATGGATTGAATGCTTTGAGGTTTGGCTTGAATGCTTTGAGGTTTGGATTGAATGCTTTGAGGTATGGATTGAATGCTTTGACGTATGGATTGAATGCTTTGAGGTATGGATTGAATGCTTTGAGGTTTGGCTTGAATGCTTTGAGGTATGGATTGAATGCTTTGAGGTTTGGATTGAATGCTTTGAGGTATGGATTGAATGCTTTGACGTATGGATTGAATGCTTTGAGGTTTGGATTGAATGCTTTGAGGTTTGGATTGAATGCTTTGACGTATGGATTGAATGCTTTGAGGTATGGATTGAATGCTTTGACGTATGGATTGAATGCTTTGAGGTATGGATTGAATGCTTTGACGTATGGATTGAATGCTTTGAGGTATGGATTGAATGCTTTGAGGTTTGGATTGAATGCTTTGAGGTATGGATTGAATGCTTTGAGGTTTGGCTTGAATGCTTTGAGGTATGGATTGAATGCTTTGAGGTTTGGCTTGAATGCTTTGAGGTTTGGATTGAATGCTTTGAGCTTTGGATTGAATGCTTTGACGTATGGATTGAATGCTTTGAGGTTTGGATTGAATGCTTTGAGGTTTGGATTGAATGCTTTGAGGTATGGATTGAATGCTTTGACGTATGGATTGAATGCTTTGAGGTATGGATTGAATGCTTTGACGTATGGATTGAATGCTTTGAGGTTTGGATTGAATGCCTTGAGGTTTGGATTAAATGCCTTGAGGTTTGGCTTGAATGCCTTGAGGTTTGGATTAAATGCCTTGAGGTTTGTCTTGAATGCCTTGAGGTTTGGATTAAATGCCTTGAGGTTTGTCTTGAATGCTTTGAGGTTTGTCTTGAATGCTTTGAGGGTTGGATTGAATGCTTTGACGTATGGATTGAATGCTTTGACGTATGGATTGAATGCTTTGAGGTTTGGATTGAATGCTTTGACGTATGGATTGAATGCTTTGAGGTATGGATTGAATGATTTGAGGTTTGGCTTGAATGCTTTGAGGTTTGGCTTGAATGCCTTGAGGTTTGGATTGAATGCTTTGAGGTTTGGATTGAATGCTTTGACGTATGGATTGAATGCTTTGAGGTTTGGCTTGAATGCTTTGAGGTATGGATTGAATGCTTTGAGGTTTGGATTGAATGCTTTGAGGTTCGGATTGAATGCTTTGACGTATGGATTGAATGCTTTGAGGTTTGGCTTGAATGCTTTGAGGTTTGGATTGAATGCTTTGAGGTATGGATTGAATGCTTTGACGTATGGATTGAATGCTTTAAGGTATGGATTGAATGCTTTGAGGTATGGATTGAATGCTTTGAGGTTTGGATTGAATGCTTTGAGGTATGGATTGAATGCTTTGACGTATGGATTGAATGCTTTGACATATGGATTGAATGCTTTGAGGTTTGGCTTGAATGCTTTGAGGTTTGGATTGAATGCTTTGAGGTATGGATTGAATGCTTTGACGTATGGATTGAATGCTTTGAGGTATGGATTGAATGCTTTGAGGTTTGGCTTGAATGCTTTGAGGTATGGATTGAATGCTTTGAGGTTTGGATTGAATGCTTTGAGGTATGGATTGAATGCTTTGACGTATGGATTGAATGCTTTGAGGTTTGGATTGAATGCTTTGAGGTTTGGATTGAACGCTTTGAGGTTTGGATTGAATGCTTTGAGGGTTGGATTGAATGCTTTGAGGTTTGGATTGAATGCTTTGAGGTTTGGATTGAATGCTTTGAGGTATGGATTGAATGCTTTGAGGTTTGGATTGAATGCTTTGAGGTTTGGATTGAATGCTTTGAGGTTTGGATTGAATGCTTTGAGGTTTGGATTGAATGCTTTGAGGTTTGGATTGAATGCTTTGAGGTTTGGATTGAATGCTTTGAGGTTTGGATTGAATGCTTTGAGGTATGGATTGAATGCTTTGACGTATGGATTGAATGCTTTGAGGTTTGGATTGAATGCTTTGAGGTTTGGATTGAATGCTTTGAGGTATGGATTGAATGCTTTGACGTATGGATTGAATGCTTTGAGGTTTGGATTGAATGCTTTGAGGTTTGGATTGAATGCTTTGAGGTATGGATTGAATGCTTTGACGTATGGATTGAATGCTTTGAGGTTTGGATTGAATGCCTTGAGGTTTGGATTAAATGCCTTGAGGTTTGGCTTGAATGCCTTGAGGTTTGGATTAAATGCCTTGAGGTTTGTCTTGAATGCCTTGAGGTTTGGATTAAATGCCTTGAGGTTTGTCTTGAATGCTTTGAGGTTTGTCTTGAATGCTTTGAGGGTTGGATTGAATGCTTTGACGTATGGATTGAATGCTTTGACGTATGGATTGAATGCTTTGACGTATGGATTGAATGCTTTGAGGTTTGGATTGAATGCTTTGACGTATGGATTGAATGCTTTGAGGTATGGATTGAATGATTTGAGGTTTGGCTTGAATGCTTTGAGGTTTGGCTTGAATGCCTTGAGGTTTGGATTGAATGCTTTGAGGTTTGGATTGAATGCTTTGACGTATGGATTGAATGCTTTGAGGTTTGGCTTGAATGCTTTGAGGTATGGATTGAATGCTTTGAGGTTTGGATTGAATGCTTTGAGGTTTGGATTGAATGCTTTGACGTATGGATTGAATGCTTTGAGGTTTGGCTTGAATGCTTTGAGGTTTGGATTGAATGCTTTGAGGTATGGATTGAATGCTTTGACGTATGGATTGAATGCTTTAAGGTATGGATTGAATGCTTTGAGGTATGGATTGAATGCTTTGAGGTTTGGATTGAATGCTTTGAGGTATGGATTGAATGCTTTGACGTATGGATTGAATGCTTTGACATATGGATTGAATGCTTTGAGGTTTGGCTTGAATGCTTTGAGGTTTGGATTGAATGCTTTGAGGTATGGATTGAATGCTTTGACGTATGGATTGAATGCTTTGACGTATGGATTGAATGCTTTGAGGTTTGGCTTGAATGCTTTGAGGTATGGATTGAATGCTTTGAGGTTTGGATTGAATGCTTTGAGGTATGGATTGAATGCTTTGACGTATGGATTGAATGCTTTGAGGTTTGGATTGAATGCTTTGAGGTTTGGATTGAACGCTTTGAGGTTTGGATTGAATGCTTTGAGGGTTGGATTGAACGCTTTGAGGTTTGGATTGAATGCTTTGAGGTTTGGATTGAATGCTTTGAGGTATGGATTGAATGCTTTGAGGTTTGGATTGAATGCTTTGAGGTTTGGATTGAATGCTTTGAGGTTTGGATTGAATGCTTTGAGGTTTGGATTGAATGCTTTGACGTATGGATTGAATGCTTTGAGGTTTGGATTGAATGCTTTGAGGTTTGGATTGAATGCCTTGAGGTTTGGCTTGAATGCTTTGAGGTTTGGATTGAATGCTTTGAGGTATGGATTGAATGCTTTGACGTATGGATTGAATGCTTTGAGGTTTGGATTGAATGCTTTGAGGTTTGGATTGAATGCTTTGAGGTATGGATTGAATGCTTTGACGTATGGATTGAATGCTTTGAGGTTTGGATTGAATGCTTTGAGGTTTGGATTGAATGCTTTGAGGTATGGATTGAATGCTTTGACGTATGGATTGAATGCTTTGAGGTTTGGATTGAATGCCTTGAGGTTTGGATTAAATGCCTTGAGGTTTGGCTTGAATGCCTTGAGGTTTGGATTAAATGCCTTGAGGTTTGTCTTGAATGCCTTGAGGTTTGGATTAAATGCCTTGAGGTTTGTCTTGAATGCTTTGAGGTTTGTCTTGAATGCTTTGAGGGTTGGATTGAATGCTTTGACGTATGGATTGAATGCTTTGACGTATGGATTGAATGCTTTGACGTATGGATTGAATGCTTTGAGGTTTGGATTGAATGCTTTGACGTATGGATTGAATGCTTTGACGTATGGATTGAATGCTTTGAGGTATGGATTGAATGCTTTGAGGTTTGGCTTGAATGCTTTGAGGGTTGGATTGAATGCTTTGAGGTTTGGCTTGAATGCCTTGAGGTTTGGATTGAATGCTTTGAGGTTTGGATTGAATGCTTTGAGGTATGGATTGAATGCTTTGAGGTTTGGATTGAATGCTTTGAGGTTTGGATTGAATGCTTTGAGGTATGGATTGAATGCTTTGACGTTTGGATTGAATGCTTTGAGGTTTGGATTGAATGCTTTGAGGTTTGGATTGAATGCTTTGAGGTTTGGATTGAACGCTTTGAGGTATGGATTGAATGCTTTGACGTATGGATTGAATGCTTTGACGTTTGGCTTGAATGCTTTGAGGTTTGGCTTGAATGCTTTGAGGTTTGGCTTGAATGCTTTGAGGTATGGATTGAATGCTTTGACGTATGGATTGAATGCTTTGACGTATGGATTGAATGCTTTGAGGTTTGGATTGAATGCTTTGAGGTTTGTCTTGAATGCTTTGAGGGTTGGATTGAACGCTTTGAGGTTTGGATTGAATGCTTTGAGGGTTGGATTGAACGCTTTGAGGTTTGGATTGAATGCTTTGAGGTTTGGATTGAATGCTTTGAGGTATGGATTGAATGCTTTGAGGTATGGATTGAATGCTTTGACGTATGGATTGAATGCTTTGAGGTTTGGATTGAATGCCTTGAGGTTTGGATTAAATGCCTTGAGGTTTGTCTTGAATGCTTTGAGGTTTGTCTTGAATGCTTTGAGGGTTGGATTGAATGCTTTGACGTATGGATTGAATGCTTTGACGTATGGATTGAATGCTTTGACGTATGGATTGAATGCTTTGAGGTTTGGATTGAATGCTTTGACGTATGGATTGAATGCTTTGAGGTATGGATTGAATGCTTTGAGGTTTGGCTTGAATGCTTTGAGGGTTGGATTGAATGCTTTGAGGTTTGGCTTGAATGCCTTGAGGTTTGGATTGAATGCTTTGAGGTATGGATTGAATGCTTTGACGTATGGATTGAATGCTTTGAGGTTTGGCTTGAATGCTTTGAGGTTTGGCTTGAATGCCTTGAGGTTTGGATTGAATGCTTTGAGGTTTGGATTGAATGCTTTGACGTATGGATTGAA